>CABFOV010001070.1:92710-106228 GCA_902141375.1 Timema poppense
GAAATGGAGGACCTACAGTTTAACGTGGAATCCGAACCACGGTGGAGGCCTGGCATTCCCCACATTCACAAGATGTCTTGTCAGAGGTGAAGGAAGGGTTTGGTAATCAGATAAATCTGTTCCGGGACCGAGGATTGAACCCCGGCCGCCAGCACAGAAGTCTGACACCTTACCCCTAGACCGCCAGGCCACCCATTTGCGTGGAGGGAGAGTGGAAAACCATTTAGGAAAAACCATCCTCATTTCACGCGACAGAGATTCGAACCTTAATCTAACCCTCCTCGCAAGTCTAGCTCAACACAAAAATTGCGCGTTAGCTAACTACGCCACCGTGGCGGGTTAATTAATATAATATTGACTCGAAATAAATCTCACTCTAGTATTTGTAGCTGTATTCTATGAACGCGTTGATTGGTAAGTTTAAAATTAAGGACTAACCCAAATAATATTGAATTTAAAAAAAATAGTTTTTACATTTCCCTTCACTCTAAGTATATTCTATAATTTTATTATTCACGAAATATCTTGAAATTTGTCGACGATAAATAAACAAAATAGCTTTAATTCTAAATTAAAATGAATAAATCAATTAAATCAAATAATTAATGGAAAATAAAAAAACAATGCAAATATTATAAAGTCACTGCTTGTGTTTGTTGTTAAAACATTCATGTAATATTATATGAAAAACTGTTAAATATAATTTTGGACTAAATTAATATACAGTTAAAAATAAAGAGGTAAAGACTGTTTGTAAATATATAAATAAAATAACAAAATGATTAGAGTGAACATACTAAAATTTTCAATGGATTATTATGTGGGTGTATGTATGTGTGAATGTATGTATATGTATGTAGGTGTATGTATTTGTATTTGGGTGTATGTATGTGTATGTGGGTGTATGTATGTGTGAATGTATGTATATGTATGTGGGTGTATGTATGTGTGAATGTATGTATATGTATGTATGTATGTATGGGTGTATGTATGCATGTATGTATGTATGCGAGTGAAACATATAGTAAATATTTATGCATGTAGTTCCATTAGAGTGAACCTAGTTTGAACCCAAAATATTCGTGAATGTTTGTTAATAAAATATATTATGAAATAAGAGGAGTAAACCAGTTTTAAAATGTAACAGTTTATGTTGTTTTATTTTTAACTTAGCATCTAAAAATGAAAATTCTATCAACTTCAATCATTTTGAAAACCGATACTTTTTTATTTTTGTTTTACTATTAAATTAGTTATTTTTTCAAAAGCCATGTGAAATTTTGTTTAAAAAAAACTCTTATATAATCATATATACCCCTGAAATCCTCCATCCTCCCTTCTTTTATGTTGTACAAACATAATAAATAAAACTGAACGAATTGAAAAATTTTCTGTGCGTTTATTCAGTTATGTGTAGATCGTTCATAATTGGTTTGACTGATTATATCTCTCTTTTTTAAGAGAAAATAGACAAATATACAGTAACATGGTGTGGCATCACCAAAACACTTAATAGTCCATCTTTTCCTCTACCCCTCTCACCCTAGATAGTCCGTGACTTAGGTAGAGTAGCCCCATGGCTTCTTTGGTGCTGACTGACAGCTTACAGCTGACTTCTGACAGACAACAATGTTGACAATGTTAAATGTTGACTGTTAGAAGTGACAGCTGCTAAACACATGTTTTTGCAGATCATATGGTTCGGCGTAGGGATACATAATTTGGTCTGGTAACTTTTTAAATCTGTCAGTTGTCAGCTGTGAGCTGTCAGTCAGCACCAAAGAAGCCATGGGGCTACTGTATATACTTAAATGTTGACTGTCAGGCGTCATCTGTGAGCTGTCAGTCAGCACCAAAGAAGCCACGGAGCTACTGTAGGCGATACAGTTCGAACCAGACATCATATCGGGGTGCGGTTTTCTTTAAAAAATAAACAGTGGAAAGGATACCAATAAAATTGATTTACCATATTTAAAAAAAAATACATTGAAATTAAAAATAATTATTTCTAAATGTGAAATTTAAATTACACCAATCCCAATTTACTGTTGTAAAATGAAGAATGCAGAAAATCGCACTTCAAAACGTTTTATGTTTCGAGATTAATTAATCTTGTATCTAGTTTCCCGTTTACCTGCTTTGCTGTCCACAGTATCTAAGGCGTTACTTTCACAATATACTAGACTGACGATGGTAAGGAGATCGGGATTCAAACCCCGGTCGGTTTTACCGCGGGTGATTTTTTCCCAAATAGTTTCCCACTCTCCCTCCACGTAAATATAGGTACACTTCCTCTAAATTCCGCCTTATCCCTAACTCACTAGCGGAAATACAGCGTGGTGATATTTTTATTTATTGGGCTTACATTATGATATTGATCTAGGTTATTTCTCTAAATCGTAAGTTGGCTGCCCTGATTAGCTATCAAGCCAGTGGATCATGGCGTTACGTCTTTCTTTAAGGACGTTGCTTACCTATGACGTCACGTTAAGTCGAGACAGGATTTGCTATGTTAATGAATTTACGTTTTATTCAGTGAGTTTTAAAAATATAATGTTGAAACATAGATTACAAATTCTTAAAACAATTCTAAAAATAGTCCTATAGTGTCACAAATTTATTTATTTTTATCTTGAAGTAATATTTTTATTAAACATTTTATTTTAAAAATCCTCTACGACTTAGGTTATCTGGTTTAGTCATAAAAAAAACTGCCTTTATGCTTCTTCCTGTCAGGATGTAGATTAAAAATATCGTGGTACTGTAGCATATATCTGTCTAGAATAGGACACAAGATAAAGCTAAAAATAAAAAAGCAAGTCAATGTTTTCAAGGCGCAAATAGTATAGTGAGTGTGTTAACACGTCAGAGGAAGAGGGGAAGTGTTATCAGTAAATAAACAAGAAAGTCTCACAGGATGAACCGCTCATTTTCGTCCCTCTCTTTTTATTCCGTACATTGGTGTCTTGAATATGATAGCGCTTAGACGGCTTTGGTGCATCAGAGTTAAGATGGCAATCTGATTCGCAAAATAGCTCCGAAATCTCCAAGTAAGCAAAGTCGTTAATGAACACAAACAAGCGAAATTTGAGCTACTATCTCTTTGCTGACAAAAGAAGGCCAAGCTTTAAATACGATTCTTCATGAGCAAGTAAAACAAACGAGAAGAATGAAGAATCTTTTACGACCACTGATACATGAAACGCCAAAGACCTTTTGAATTAGTAGCCCAAAGAAGAAAATTACAAAGTACCCTGTCTCTAGAATAAACCAAATGAATCATAGAATTAACTAATGCTCGCGCGCGCGCAGTAGGATAATTAGAAACCCGACTGAATATATCGAGGATTCAACTCCAGTGCTTCTCTGTACGTATCCCCCCCCCCTACTCGCCCCTCCATTTCCTCTCTTTACCCCTTATCTATCCACAAAAACACCTTATCAGCAAACTGATTGCATGCCTTATTTTCTTTGGCGCTGATAAAGCGTATCACGAAGGATTTACTTACTAAACAATAAACTCAATTTTTTGGGCTAACTTTGTTTGCTGATGAATTTCAATTAAACTCATCTGCGCTCTTTTCCGTATCTGCACCACTCAAAGTAAAGAGGGCTCATTGTTACTGTAGTAGTAGTGGTGGTGGTAGTAGTAGTAGTAGTAGTAGTAGTAGTAGTAGTAGTAGTAGTAGTAGTAGTAGTAGTAGTAGTAGTAGTAGATAGTAGTTTTACCCGCTTGATATCTAATGTAGTTTTTTTAGAATTTTCAATTCATTTTATAGAAAATAAATTTTGATAACTTTTAGGTTATCAAAATCCGGGCGTTGATTTTCAGTTATCAATTTACAAGAATACTTAATACGTGACGTATAGTCGTCAAATATGAGTGTGTCTTCTCCTCGTACGTAGGAGTTCGTTCGAATTCGACCCGTTCAGATGAGAGACAAGTTTCCAAGTTTGATATAATTGGTCTGTCGGAACAATACGAGCGTGAAATAATTTTCAGAGAACGTTCACAGACGACTTTTAAGACAACTAGAGACTCTATGAAGTAAGTCAAGAAGAGAAACACTAGCTCTCCTGCGTTAGTAAACAAAGTTATAATGAGCTAATTATAAAGACACCTTTTTTTTTAAATGAAATCTATATTGCAATCAGAATTTTCGTGATGAAAGACTGTTATTACCCTTATCACTTTCGTTTTCAAAATAACAGTATTTTAGATTTGATTAAATGGTTTTGTTCTTTTTTTCATAAAAGGCAAACATATCAAATTATTTTTTTATTAATTTCAATTGAAATACGGGGAAAGTGAAATTTAATTTGCAAAATATAATTTTTGTGCCTCTAAGAAACAATTTATTACACTAAGGGCTAGAGATTAAGAATGAAGAAAATAGAGGTAATGAAGCCAGTATGAATATTAAAACAACTAGGGGGAAAAAAAACTCTGTACACCCAACCGGAACTCAAACCACAACCTCGTGGTAACTGAGACACCATACTAAATGGGATTGACATTTAGACAGCGTGACCACTGATGGTGGGGTTATTCGCAAAGTTAAAACGTGTAGACGGATAGTAAGAGGCAGAGGAAATAAAGATATATGTTTGTCAAAAATAGCATATAAATGCAATTAAGTATGCATCTACATAATTATGTTATTATTATTAGCACCGCGTCTTACTACCCGTTCGGGTTATACGCACTTACGCTAATGTGTAATGGTAGGGTGATTGTGAGATTAAATGGAGGACCTACAGTTTAACGTGGAATCCAAACCACGGTGGAGGCCTGGCATTCCCCACATTCACAAGATGTCTTGTCAGAGGTGAAGGAAAGGTTTGGTAATCAGATAAATCTATGCCGGGACCGAGGATTGAACCCCGGCCGCCAGCACAGAAGTCTGACACCTTACCCCTAGACCGCCAGGTCACCCATAATTATGATATATTTGACAAATAGTGAATATATCTTGACTGCCACTGTGGTCTAGTGGTCAGAACGATTATCTAGAGGCTTAAACCCCAGCGTTTCCAGTTTTTTTGTTTTTTTTTTTGTTTTTGTGAACAAGGGGTCTGGAATAAAGGTAAACTCAACCTCTACAATTATTTGAATGAATAAATAGTGACTCCGGTTTAGAAAAATGAGATTAACTGCCGTAGGGCTAGTTGTGCTGACCACATGACACCCTCTATCCATAAATGTTGGCACTATTTTCACCAACATGTGGTGGCCACTCAGTTGGTATAGCTCGCTTTCAGGCTGACGCCATGGAGTTTATATAAGTAAATAAATAAATGTATATATGTTTATATATATGTATTTATATGTTTAATTGTATATACATGTTTTTTTGACAAACATATGTCTTTATAGCTTTCTATAAAGTGAAACGGGAGAAGAATATTGAAAAATAGGTGACACGACCATATCATTTAGCGCAGATTTTAAAACGTCAAAAAATTTGGAAATTAATTGTATATTTAAAACAAATCCAAAAAAAGTGTTCTTATTATTTATAAACTCGTACGCCCCGATTGAAATCTAGGATGGGCGCACACCAATCTAGAGCAATTCATCATCGTAGGGTGCAGCCATGTTGACCAATAAAAAAACAATTCACAAATACAATATAGCGAGAGGACAAATCGCGGTAATTTAGTTTCATCTCTCCCCCTTCCTCTTTTCAGAACCATGAACGTGTGACTAATTACAGGTATAGTTTATAAGCCGGTTAATAATTCGAGTGATTAGTGCAAGTATCCTAATGAGGGGATTGTTTCCCCACTGTCGTTATCAGGAGTAGGGGGTGAAGGGGAGGGTAAAATAGGGATCATTTTCAAAGGTCGCTTCCGGTGGAAATAGTCGCAGGTGCTTATAGTAATATAGCGACATATGAGACTATCCCGGTACTACTAAATTTGTAAATTAAATATCTTTGACGAATATCAATCTATTAAGTAACACATAGAAATCCGTTTATCCGAATATCGATTATCTGAAGTTCCGGTTTATATGAAACGTCCTTTTGACTAAAAAAAAAATCTTCTTGATTGATCGTTTGCAATCAATTAATTATTAAATCGTTAGCAAAAAATCATATTTAAAAAAAAATATCGATACGTTTATACGTATTTTTATCTATGTAATGTCTAAAGCAATATATATATATATATATATTACTCATACTGTATCATACTATGAATAAATGTGATATTTCCACGACACATGGCTTATGTCCAATTTTTTTTCTTTATAATAAAGAAAGTAATGTGATCATTCAAATGTTCTACCTCAAGGTTATGATGGATCTCTACGTTATATGTGTCTCCAACCTCCCCCCCACCCAAAAATGTGGGTTTTGCATTTATGTTTGTCTCAATATCAGTTGTTGTTTTTGGTCTCTTGGGTTAAAACGGTTAGATGTATAATTAATGATCTTTAATTTCTTTAATTGGTTGGGACAATTCATGTTCAAGATTTATATATGAATAGTATTTATCGTGATAAAAAATACGAGATTGGCTTTATCTGTTAGGATAGCTTGCGGGATGGATATGGTCGTAGGCAAAGTAATTGTTTGGGCTCGAAATAATATGTATGTTTACGAATTCTGGTTTAGTAGTAGATACTAAAAGATAATATAAAATGTTATGTTAGTCGTAAGGTAAATAAATAAAGAGACAGGACGCCCCCGTTCGTGGACGAACTGGCCTAACTTGTAAATACTTTGACCAATGAAGTTGACTGTCACTGCACGTGGCCTCTACAGAATTCGATCTTGGGACCCTGAGCTCAAGTACAAGTGCTACTGATGACCCGAAGATGTCGTCTGATACGATACGGTGCGTTGTCAGATCGAGTGACCGCCTGCGATATGGATGGAATTGTGACAGCCCCATTTCCAACAAATATAGGTATTTTATACCACGCTCCGGCCCCTTTTCTGGTCAACTAGTTCAATCATTGTTATGAATTGTCAGCGCTCCCCCGTAACCTTTCTAGTGTGTTAATTAATATATGATAAGCAAGAAATTTTAGCGTGTGCGTCCACTCGAGTTATGTAAATCGAATAATAGTTACAATAGATTGTATTAGAAAGTTTATACAGTTGTGTTGTGACATTTATTTACATCTTTGACAGAAAAAATCAAAAATTACGGATTATCAGGATTGGACCTGATCTCATCAAATTCGAGTGTACGAGTTTCTCGTGTATATGTAGCCTATGTAAAATATTGTTTTTAAATGGTGAAACTAATTATATTTTATTATATTGTTTGATAGGTACCTAAGTTAACATTTTCAGAGTTGTGAATTTCGGATATTTTAAACCAAGTGCATGAATATAGCCTTGTGTTTTTTTGATAATAGAAAGTAAAAATAGTCCGATTAGTAATATTTATAGAGACCATATTAGACAAAATAAGTATTCATAATATATGTATTCTTTAACTATGAACAATTTGCTACATGGAAGGCCATATTGTTTTAACCCTATATATTTTCAATAAAAGTTTTCCTCTTGCTTTTTTTTCTTTTTTTCATCGAGTCAGATTACCCGTCGAAGATAGCTGCATTGATTACGCTAGTGGTACAAAGATGAGGAAGGTAAGAATTTAGAATAATCTACCGACATTTGAATAAAATAAGGTGTAAAACCATTTAAGGAAAAAAAACACCTTGAGTACAACTTGTCAGGAAATGTGACAAGACCGCCCCATCACCGGGAAATCAATGTCAGGTGAAACTGTTACCTTAGTCCTCTTGTCCACCCACGTGAGTTTCAATCCAAACTAAACCCAAAACTGGTGGCTGAGTAGTCCAAGGCTTTATATTCGCACTGCCCCTCCATATTTGTTGACCAAGCAGGTCGGGGGTTCAAATCACGACTGGGGAGTTTCATCTGGTGTATTTTTCACTTGTTATATTCACATCCTCTCTCCACACGAGCGCAGGTTCATTTCCCCTAGGATGGTATCCTCATGCTTACCACTTATAATATCCACTTCAGTGCCCACATGGTCTAAAGCATAGTTCTCAAATTAGACTAAACTGTCTATGACAGATATATTGGGGTTCATACCCCTGTCAGGTGTACTGAGAGTAGTTTTTTCCCAAATGGTTTTCCACTCTCCCACCACGAAAATGTGGGTACACTTCCTACACATTTAAGCTTACTCATCCTTAACATATTATAGTAATTAGTACTTAGGTGTATCCGACACCTTAGCTCAGTCGGTGCCGTATCTGTCCACTGAGTTAAGGGTCTCGGGTTCGATTCCCGGCATGGTTGAAAAATTTACTATTGCTCAAATGTAGGTTTACCCTTTCATAATGATGGATTAATGCATGGGGGCTGGACGTTGTGACTGTCCTAGTCTTAAGTTAGATTATACGGTATATGAATCTACGATAGGCCTAACCAACCGGTGGTGGAAAAATATATGGCTTGAATATAAAGGTGACCTAGGATATAGGTTAGAAATCGTAATGGATGTAAAAAAAACCACATAGGTGTGTAGTACATGAAAAGTTAGCAAGACGCCGTGTTTTAAAAAAATGTGTTATAGGTCTGGATAAAAAAAAGGGTGTGTGTGGATGATCTCTAGAAAACGATACATTCAAATAATCATGTTTAAAAATACGATCTGTCTGTTCAGTTTGAGTGCAACAACCTGTTTGAATGTTACCGCTCCTTCTCGACGTATTAGTACTGTTTGAATAACTCCCCTGGAAGCTGTGAGACCGTGGATGAGTTGTTAATTAATGAAATGGTCGGTTGGGCGCGGCTCAAAGCAGAACTTGAAGAGAGCAAGCAACAGGTTCCCCCGTCCGCCAATTATCGGCAAGGACTGTGGCGTGAGTACTTTTCTAACGGGCGAACATGTACGGCCAGGAGGTAATTGAAACTACACTCCCCGAATATCCGAGAATGGAGTGGAACGGGGGAGAATGTTCGTCGAGGAGTGTAGCTGTTATGTTCTTTTAGACATGTGCAGCCCGATTCTGTTAGGAATACACTTTTTCTGAACGTTATAGAAGTTAATAAAACAATGTTCATTGATGCTATTATATATTTGAGATATTTTACGTGTACTTTCTGAACCGATTGATTATATTACTACATGAGAATTTTCTATGAGCGAGATCAAAAGGGCCTACCAATTTTTTTCTGGGAAATTTATGTTCGTATACCTTCCCAGGGTTCGTTTACATGTCACAATTTACATGTGACCGACGGTTTTATTTCACTTCCAAAGGAATTTATATGCTACGGATTTTTATCGCCCAAGAATAATCCATTAACCCCCTGACTGGGTTTGAACCCACGAAGATCGGGTCCTATGTTGAGCACTTTAACCCCAGACCACCGAAGACGACATTTACGGTATTCATAAGTTAAATCATGGGATATTCAACTGACAAAATTTAGAGATAATATCACCAGGCGTATGACCAGAAAGGGTAGGAAAACGCGGTGCTAAATAAATATATAGTATTATCTATATAATAACGCTATTTAATATAGCGAGATATTATAAATAGTGACCGGAAAAAAGTTTATATTTTATTAACGGCTCTTCCTACCAAAATCGTATTATTGAGAGCAGTTCGAGTTTTATGTTTGCTAACTTTTGTGAAATACAAATAATTTATTTATATTGATGTTTGAAAAAAATTAGCATTGCATCTTAGCAAACTCCCCATTCGGGTTGTACGCATATTTACTATTTACTCTGATGTGTTAGGGATTAGGGAAGTTGAATTTAGAGGAATTGTACCCGCATTTTCATGGATGTAGCATGTAATAATAATAATTAGTACCACATCTCACTATCCATTCGGGCTACACGCTTGAGTACTAATAATTACACTAATGGGTTAGGAACTAGGAAGGTTGAATATAGAGGAAGTGAACCTTCATTTGCGTTCAAGGAGAGTGGAAAACCATTTAGGTAAAAAAAACTCAGTTCACCCGAGCGAGATTCGAACCTCGATCTCCCCGTTCTTGTTAGTCTAGCTGAACAAGAAACTAGCGCGTTAGGTGTAGAAGATAAACCTAATAAAAATCCCCCCTCAGTAAACCCAACTGGGATTCGAACACCTAGCTCCTCGTCAGACTATTGCGAGAGGGATGCACTATATATTGTGGCTCATGAAGCGAGTTTTATTATATATGAATAGTATTTAATGCGCACTTTCTAAACAAACGAACGCTGGAGAACATAACACGAATGGCCCGTAGTGGTGGTAGCGCTAATCTAGTTTGTTTTATCAGCAACGGAGAGGTTGGGGCTTCAATCCTTGCCGGTGGTGATAAGGTTGTTTCTTTTGATCCTAAATGTTTTCCCAATCTCTCTCCCTCCGCACAAATGTGGATATATTTCCCCCAAATATTACTTTCTACATCAGAAAGAGATTATCAATCGATGTTAGCTTTAAAATAAAACGGTCTGTTTCGTTTTCTGAGACTACGTCTCTATTCTGTCTAAGTTTAAACTCGTGCTTATCCAAATCGCAACGTTCGGAATGAAGTCCAGATTAAGTTTCGACTTCTGTGAATTCTTTAATAAATAAATGGATCAAGATATTTTACTGCACAGACCTCGATTACTTATTTAATGACAAGGTAGACCCTGTATTATTAGCAACCAGACATTCAATGACTAACGTATATTATGTATAGATGGTGGCTTCGATGTTTAAAACGTGTGATCTTTGATAAGATAATCCTCAAAATAATAATTACTATTTGTAAAACTATAAGATTAAAGTAAATTTGGTAAACAGCTAAGATTATTGCTATCGAAAAAATGTCCCGTCTTTTTAATTGTGAATATTTTTTAAACTTAAAAACCGCCTCGGTGGCGTAGTTGGCTAACGCGCTAGTCGTGTTGAGCTTGACTGCTGAGGACGGGGAGATCGTGGTTCGAATCTTGGTAGGGTGAACTGGGGGTGGTTTTTCCTAAATGGTTTTCCACTCTTCCTCCACGCAAATGCGGGTTCACTTCCCCTAATTCAACCTTCCCAATTCCTAATTCATTAGAGTAATTAGTACGTAAAGCGTATAACCCGAACGGTTAGTAAGACGCGGTGCTAAAATATAATAATATAATAATTTAAACTTAAAAATGTTTGGGTACATGTAATGATGAAAATTGTGTGAGTAGAAATCCAAGAATAATTTACGAAACGAGTCGCTTTTCTTGTTTCACATATAAGTTATGACTAATAATATTTTAACGAAACTTGGGTGTAGAGGAGTACAAAATATTTCGCTTTACACATCGGACCCACATCTTAAAATGTTTTCTACTCGACAGGTACCCGCATCGGTGCTTGGGTGGACTAAAGCGTCACTCTCACACAAAAGATTACTGCCGATGACGCAGATATCATGGTTCAAATTCTGGTCGGATGTAATTAGGGTGGTTTTTACTATAAAAAAAAATTCCACTCTGACAATATTAAAATGCGGGTATGCTTCCTCTAAATTTGACATTTCTTATTATCCCTAACCCATTTTATTAATATGTATTATACAAGTAATGGTTAGTGAAATGCGGTGTTAAAATAAAAACCTCCACAGATGATTAATATTGTGTAAAAAACGTGTATTTCTGTTGATATATGTGTGTGTGTGTGTGTTTGTTTGTGGTCTACATCCTCGTATTATCGGTGTATGTAAATTGAGGTATAAAGTGTTTGATGGTCGAGGAAGCAGGGAAAGCAATCTGCCGTAGTCCGTGAAATGTGAACATAAAACGCAAGCTATATAAAAAAACGCACCATTGGTCCATCCCTGTATGGTTCCATTTTGAAAACATGTTCTTTGCGTGGGTGGAACCTCTCACTACATACAACGTTTATTCGCTTTTGAAAAATCCTTTTCAAATTCTGCGGGGGAAACCGAGCAGTTTAATATCGCGTTATCTCTCTTCACAAAAGAAAAATTTGAATTGTATGGATTTAAGTTGACAGTTCACAACATTGTTAAGTATCACTTATATGGGTGCGTTAGTGTGTACATTATGTTTGTAGATATATTAGAGCGTCGATAAATCGGACTAGTTGGGGATTGACCCAGTCCGGGTTATCGATTTGTCTAGTTTCTCTAAAATACAGTATTTATACAAAAAATTAAACAAATAAACATGGACGGGTTACTTAACGAAAGTTCAGGGTTAAGGTAGAAACATTTTCACTTTATTTAAACAATGAACTCTAACTTTTTTTTTCTAAATACCTCAAATTCTGGAGGAATATAATAAGGCAAAGATCTAACAACGAAAAAAAAGTTTCCAAATTTTTTCTTTTTTTTCTTAACAACGGTTGAGGTCCATATTTTGGCGGCCATGTCTCTGATATTGATACCACTGTGGTTATTTTTATAAGTAGTATTTTTTTCTTGGTGATCCGGATTATTGACTATCCGGATATTTTACGCCCGTATTGTTGACGCTCTACTGTATATGTATGTAAAGAAATTACAGTGTGATTGTTTTTGTGTGTGTAACTGGCATCTGTAGTTTACTTAAAAATGCTTTACAAACGATATATTAAAAAAGGATGCCTTCTCTTAATAAAGTAAGATGGTGAACTAAATGAAATTGAAGGGGGGGGGGGAGTTGGTTAACGTCATACAAATCATTTTCGGTTGTGTTCATGTGCATGAGCTTACAAAATAAAAATGTTTTATTTTTAATCCAATATTTTGTATGGATTTTTCTTTTAAGTTTATTAAAAAAATGTATGGCAATTTATAAGTGTGAATATAATACTATTTAATTTATTATTTCATGTGCTATAATATCTCTTGTAGCCACAACCGCGAAACAAAGATCATCATAATTTTATTGATATTTTTTGTTCTTTCATTATTTACGAAAAAGTTATAAAAACAGTAATCTCTAGAGAAGAATTATTACAGTAGCCCCGTGGCTTCTTTGGTGCTGACTGACAGCTCACAGCTGACTTCTGACAGTAAACATTTAGGTATATACATAAATTTTTACTGTAAGAAGTGACAGCTGCTAAACACATGTTTTTGCAGATCATATGGTTCGGCTTAGGGATACATAATTTGGTCTGGTAACTTTTTATAGCTGTCAACTGTCAGCTGTGACCTGTCAGTCAGCACCAAAGAAGCCATGGGGCTATTGTAGAAATATTTAACAATACTTTTTATTGATAATTAATCTAGTAATAATATTAAAATAATTATTATTTCGACATAGGTTAAAACTAGTGATTTTCAACTAATGTTTACAGTAGATAGATTCTATATTGTAGATGCTGGAAAATAAGAATATGTAGACGACCTATTTTTTTAGCAACTCGTTTTACTAGACATTCGGGACATACGCCTTTGTACTAATGCATGGAGGGTGAGTGTAAACCAATCTAAGAAAACCACCCTCAGTACACCAGACCGGGATACGAACCCTAATCTTCCCGTCATTGGCAGTCTAGCCTACTGTAAGAGTGACGCCTTAGATCAACGATTCTTAAAC
>CABFOV010001070.1:111802-136681 GCA_902141375.1 Timema poppense
AGCACCGCGTCTTACTACCCGTTCGGGTTATACGCACTTACGCTAATATGCAATGGTAGGGGGATTGTGAGGTGAAATGAAGGACCTACAGTTTAACGTGGGATCCGAACCACGGTGGAGGCCTGGCATTCCCCACATTCACAAGATGTCTTGTCAGAGGTGGAAGAAAGGTTTGGTAATCAGATAAATCTGTGCCGGGACGGAGGATTGAACCCCGTCCGCCAGCACAGAAGTCAGACACCTTACCCCTAGACCACCAGGTCACCGATAGATTATAAAGAATATGAAGCTACGATGGGCATAACAAGCCGGTAATGTAAAAATATATGGCTTGAATAAAGAAACTGAACCAGGTCATAGGCTGGAAACAGAAATGGACGCAGTAGTAAGCTAAATAAAGCTGTACCAAATGGAAAGAAAAGAAGGCCAACGTCGCGTCATAATCTGTAATAACCTTTCTTTACTAGGCCTACTACTAGCAAAACAGATTTTATGGTTACCAAAGCTCATTTCCCCGTACACTAGCAAAACTAAACCAGAATACATAGTAATAAAGATCACAATCCAAAACCAAAATTGATATAATTAAATTGCTATAAGGATTAGTATGTAACTTATTCAATATGTTTCCAAAATATTTTTAAATGACACTTAAGTTCAAATCTTGATGATAAAATAATTATTAAAACACTTTGTTTGCACATTTCAAATCTTATTTTATTTACAACATTTCAATCAAATTTAATACAACATTTCAATCAAATTTAATACAACATTTTACAAGAATAAGAGAACATTGAACAAATACTATTTTCTATTAAATATAAATATTCAAGATGAAATTACACCTTTAAAGAACCAGCCATTTTTTTTAAATGTATTTTTACATTAAATAATAAATACCACATAAAAACTCTGAGTGTATCATTTTTTTAAAGAGGTGTTTGACCAACTAAATAAATACTAATATTTTAAATTTCTAAAAACACCTGCATGTCTACCAAATAAAATATTAACCTGTTAAAATTCACACTTTTTATCAAACAACCAACCTGTAGAACGTTACGTAGTTTAAATATTTTTTTTTTAAATCTATAGATCTTTGTAATATGAACTTTTTAATATCACTTATGGAAAAGTAACACTCATTCAAGATTTTAAAAATATTTAAAGCGCGTCTTACTACTCATCTGGGTTAAACACGTATGTACTAATTTCTCTAATGTTCTAGGGATGAATACGGTGGAATGTAGATGAAGTGCACCTGCATTTGCGTGAAGGTAGAGTGTAAAGCTACTTATAAAACCACCCTCATATCACCCGACCTGGATCAAACCCCGATCTCCCCATCAACGGCAGCCAGTCTATTGCGAGTGTAGAGCTTTAGACCCTACGGCCACCGAAGCGGGTAAAATATATTTATTTATATGTTTATGTTTAGAAGCTATATTAACCATTATGACGTGTCAATCCTAAAAAACAATTCTTAACGGGGCTGTTGTTGAATTATATTGGTATATCATCTACACATGTAACATTTAAAACATTTTAAATAACATTATTTTAAATATTACATAATTGTATACTGAAAGTAATGAAAGATCATGATCAGTCCTCTCTCTCTCTCTTAATACCAAGGTAGAATGGACTTCTGTTTACGCCTACTTTGATCCACTTTAAGGAGGTGTAGGGAACGGAAGTTAAGGGCGGCGTTTTTGTAGTTATTATAGAAAAAAAAAATGTTTGTACAAAATAAATTAAATTTTTCTCAAGTAGAAACATAAAGCTTAATTTTCTTCCCACAGTGACATCCACAGTTCTTGAATATCTGTCAAGAGTGTCCTTGAATTTATTGACAACTTTTTTCTCTTCATTTAAAATATGTGTCATCTAATGCCTCTATGCTCATGACAGATACAATAGCGATATAATTATTTACTTGGCGTCTTGGATGAATACACATTATAAACCATCAATTATTTTCAATTTTGTTTTGGGCTCATCTGTGACGTGTAAAATTATGCTCAGAGCTATTAATGTAAACACATTTTGAGAGTAATGTTTGAAAGTGGACATTTTATTTAGTCAAATTGAAGAAAATTCTTATAATTCCAATACAAGATACTCAAACTAGCTACGTAGCTATTCAGTTTAGCTCTCTCTAAAAATGTATTTACATTTGAAATTTGTTTTTAAGCAACGGAAGCAAGATTAACTACGCCGTCCAAACCTTTCTATTTTCCAGTCCAAGAAAGAATTTACAAAATTTACTGTACATCAAAAATTAATTTTATTTCTACTTTGTCCATGTTTTTCCCCCCCAAAGCGTACCTATGAGAGGTTCTATTTTACCTTCTCTAAATAATTGACATATTTTACATTTGTATTTAAATTTGAAAGCTTAGGAATAATAAACTGAGTAAATTCTTTTTTTAACTCCATGGCGTCAGCTCATAGCGACCGTCGCATGTTGGTGAATACGGTGCCAACATTTGCGGATATAGGGTGTCATGTGGTCAGCACAACAAACTCTCAAGCCATTAAGCAAATAGTAACTTAATTCAAGTTCATTTTTATCGTACCCACTTCGATGGCCGTGTGGTCTAACGCGCTTCACTTGTGTTAGACTAGACTGCCGATGACCGGGAGTTTGAGGTTCGAATCACAGTCGAGTGTACTAAATGTGGTTTTTCAAAATTATTTTCCACTCTCCCTCAACGCAAATTTAGGTACATTTCTTTTAAATATAGCCTTATTAATCCCTAAAACCATTAGAATAATTAGTAAATATGCGCATAGTTTAAACAGGTTGTAAGACAAAGTGCTAAAAAGAATGTATCGTCTAAAGTTAAATTAAGATCATTTTATTTATCACTTTGTGGTATTCTCTTTACTATAGCCGATCTTACAAACACGTAAAAATGAACTCCATGTAACTTATACCAATTTAGTTTACCTCTCACATAATTATATGTACGTTTTAAAAGCTATAAGCTTGTGTTGTCCAACATATGGCCCATAATACGTGTGTTATGCTAACGATGATAGCATTCACATCAAAACTGTGTTATATAGCAATCATAACGCACTTATTCTAAAACATACGGGTGTAGACCTTACTTTTGAAGTAGTTTAATCCTCTACAACGTTTTAATAGAAACTGTTGTTTTAATCAAAAGTGCTTTCAATTTACTTCTAAAATTTAGGTTGATGGTTTGAATAGATGACTCGTTTAAAGACATGTGGAAGAATAAAAAATATCTGAGCTCTTAAAAAAATTGCGTGGACTGATTAAAGAGAAAAACTTTGTACATAAACTGTTTTAATGTGTTTGGTGGATTTAACACAAAACAAGTAAAATATTTTATGTCTGTATACGAATTAAGTTTGATCATAAAAAAACACAAATCATTTGAAATGTAATACTGAATATCTTACAACCAACTTAGGTTGTCGAATTGTCTTAAAACGTCACTAACTAAATAGACTGAACTGCCGATGATGGGGTGATTGGGGTTTGAAACCCAGACCGGGTGTACTGAGTGATTTTTTACTAAATGGTTTTTCACTCACCTTCCATGCAAATTCAGGTACACATCCTATAAATTCAACTTTTCTCATCCCTAACACATTACCGTGATTAGTTTATTTGGGTGGCGAGATTTGGTGCCAACTATTTTACTCAGTAAACATTAATATACCTTTATTCTAAATATTTTAATGTGATCTATTAAATTTATTGAAAATAAAATGTATTTATCTTTTGTAATTCAAATTAAAAATGTGTGTTAAACTTTCCAAAACCTAGAAATAGCTTATGGTTCATATAATTACAATCTAGAGTTGACATTGCTTGCGAATCTCTATTTGAAGATAACCAGCCTTGGCGTAGTTATCTAACGCGCAAGTTTCATGTTGAACTAGACTGCCGAGAACGGGGAGATCGAGGTTCGAATCTCGGTCGGATGAACTGGGGTGGGGGGTATTTCCTAAATGGTTTTCCATTTTTCCTCCACGAAAATGTGGGTTCGTTTCCTCTATACTCATCTTTCCCAATTCCTAGCACCTTAGCGTAATTACTACTTAAGCGTATAACCTGAATTGGTAGTAGGTATTATTATTATTTGAAGATGAGGTGACGTGACACAATTTTATCCTGAACTGTTACAAACTGTTCAGAAACCTTGGGGCAGATATCCATACACGAAAGAAAAAAAAAAATTGGCGGGGAGACTAGAATGAAAGAAGAATAGCATAGAGAGAGAGAGAAAGAAAAAATGACTGATTAACCTTAAAAAGTAACAAAACTACTATAAATGAGATAACAGAACCCAAACTATTGTTGAGATTGAATCACAATATAATGAGGCTTTCAACGTTAATCCTTCTTGCAGTGGTAGCATGAACAACTCTTGGCGGACTTGAAGACGAGGTCCCGGGTTCCGTCCAAACACATCACCCGCACCTCCACCTGGAACACGGAAAAAAAACACTTTGGTGCCGGAACGTTGATGAAAATCGAGCCAATGTTATGGAGGAGTTAATGGAACAGAAAATATTTCACGTATGTGTTAATCGTTTGCATATTTATAAATTAAAATTACTAGAGGTGTTTAAATATTTATCAGTGTGAAACATGGTCTCTTATATTAGGTGAAGAAAAATATATTTAGATTGTTCGAAAACAAGGTGCTTAGGAATATATTTGGTATAAAAAGGGATGAGCATACTGGGTAGTGGAGGAGGTCATATAAAGATGAGTTACATACCCTATGCTCATCTCTAAACATTGTTACAATAATCAAGCCTTGCATATTTCGATTAGAAAGACATTCAGCGAGAATGGGAGAATCTAGAACTGTGTTTAAGGTATTTACTGGTAAATCCAATAAAAAGAGACCGTTGGTAAGACCTAGACGCAGATGGAAGGATATCACTAGAATGGATCTGAGAGATAGGGTGTAATGAGGTGGACTGGATGGAACGAACTTAAGATAGGGGGGGATAAGTAACGAACTTTTGTTATTGTTACAATGAACTTTATAGTCTCTAGTGCCCTAAAGTAAGAAAGGAAGATTTAAATTACACTGGATGAAACAAATTATTAAATCAGCAGACGACTTACAAACTAACTTAGTTCTAGACCAAATACAACACATGATTTCACGGATATCAATTATTTGAAAAATAAATGTCCCAATTATAAACTTTTTAGGCTTTCCAAAAATATATCTCAGAACCCTTTTATAGGGAGAAAGTAACGCTATGATGCTACTGTTGATCATTTATACTGTACTATTTTTATAGAAAGGTTTTTTTTTAGAAAACACAAATATTGCTGTCATGTGGTCAACATTAATAACATTTTACTAGAGTATTAGTGTTATTTTATAGATATTGATAGTATACATATCAAATGTGACAGCTGCAGATGACATTGTATGACGTATGAATACGTTAAAATAGCTCTAGTAGCTTTTCTAGCAATCGGATAAGGCTCTTCCAATAAAAATAGGATTGCAGATTAGTTATTTTAATATGGTCACCACAAGCTAGGCAATAACTAGGGAATTTTTTTAAATTAATAAATATAACACTTTGGTGCCCACATGGTCTGAGTCGCTATTCTCGCAGTAGACTGGACTGCTGATGGGGTTCGAATCTCGATCGTATGTACTGAGGGAGTTTTCTAAAATGGTTTTCCAATCTCCTTCCATGCAATTATGGGTATACTTCTTTGAAATATAACAGTCCCCCTCATTAAAACCGTTAGCGTGATGAGTACATAAGGCCCGCCTCGGTGGCGTAGTTGGCTAACGCGCTTGTCGTGTTGAGCTCGACTGCTGAGGACGGGGAGATCGAGGTTCGAATTTCGGTCGGGTGAACTGAGGGTGGTTTTTCTTAAATGGTTTTCCACTCTTCCTCCACGCAAATGTGGGTTTACTTCCTCTAATTCAACCTTCCCAATTCCTAATCCATTAGAGTAATTAGTACTTAAAGCGTATAACCCGAACGGGTAGTAAGACGCGGTGCTAAATATTATTATTATATTATATTAGTACATAAGCGCATATCCCGAACGGATAGTAAACCGAGGTGCTAAAAAAAATATTTTAAAAGACAAATATACGAATAGTAAATAGGAAACCATACATTTCTTAAAAACTGTGATAAAAAATTTAACTTTTTTTTATTAGTTGGCACAAATCAATAAGGAGCTATCTGGAATAAAGTTATATCCATGCTACCATCACGGTGAATTTAAACTATTGAATTCGTACCCATACAAATTGTTTCGTAAAATAAAAGGTGGACAATACCTTTTGGACAAATAAAATCTATCGCGCTTTCAGTCATCACAGGTTTTTTTTGTGGATGGGTGAATGTTTAATTTCTATTTGACCGTTCGAGCACATCTGAAACGATTTGGTCGTGGAGTGTCAGAAAAACGTGCTGTATTTTATAAATAAATAAAAAACAAACAAAAAAGTACGTGGGACATAATGTGAGTAGTGAGGTAGGTCATACACGAGCCGGTCCAATCAACGGAACACTCCAGAATGTCGTACTGACAATCACATGTGTTCAATCAATCGGTAATGAGAAAGTTTTTTTTTTAAATACTTGATTAGTATTTCACAGAGATTGGATAGCGGTTAATTTCACTTTACTCCTAGTAACATGAAAGTTTTCGTGGTTTTCTTACTCAATATAACCTAAAAATAAACATTACAACACAATTGTACATTCTTTCTATAGTAGTATATTATATTAATATTATTATTTAGCACCGCGTCTTACTACCCGTTCGGGTTATACGCTTTAAGTACTAATTACACTAATGGATTAGGAATTGGGAAGGTTGACTTAGAGGAATTGAACCCGCATATGCGTGGAGGGAGAGTGGAAAACCATTTAGGAAAAACCACCCCAAGTTCACCCGACCGAGATTCGAACCTCGATCTCTTCGTCCTCAGCAGTCGAGATCAACACGACTAGCGCGTTAGCCAACTACGCCACCGAGGCGGCTAGTATATTATATGTAGTACGTAATAGATTTTTTTTTAACTTTCTTCAGTGGACAAATGGTCTAAGACGTCACTCTCTTGTTAGACTAGCCTGATGAAGACGGGAAAATCGGGGGTCAAATCCCGGTCAGGTCCACTGAGGATGGATTTTACTAAATGGTTTTTCACTCTACTTCCACGGAAATGCGGGTAATTAACCTATAAAATGCTTCCTTTCTCATCTCTAGCACATAATAACAATTATCATATATGAGCATTTGTACTATTGTGATTGTACTATTGGTAGCATAAAGTCCTCCCTAGACGAAGGTGGCTACGTTACCTGACAGCTCATGACCTTAATTTATCGTTCATATGTAGCTGATTATTCTCTCACGTCAATCACAGACTCTGCCTTAAAATATGAGGGACGAATGTTCCTGAGCTCGAGACGACTCCTTGATAGCTCAGTGGTTAGAGCATTGGGGTGCTAAGCCAAAGGTTCCATATTCGATATCCGTGTCTAGGTTTAATATTTCATTCAATCCATAATTACGTATAACCTGAACAAGTAGTAAGACGCAGTAATTAAAAAAATCAATCATCAGTTAACTAATCTCAAATTAATATTATTTTAAGAATATCAACAAACATTCTTAATCATCATGTAAATATCTCTCTAACTATCAATTTCGAACAAAAAACATTAAATCAATTTTAAAAAGAGCTAATATTTTCGAATATTATTTAGCAGTAAGCTACCATTAAAAGAATTTTAAACCTAGAATTAAGTATAACATATATCCCTTTTTTTTAAATCGCTTAAGCATTTTTTGAGAAAATTTGTATTTAAAAAAAATAGATCATCGTTAAACTACACTTGAATTGAAGAATAAATCAAAATTTAAAAAATTGCCTTGAGGTTAAGACAATATAATATCTAAATAGACCCTATAAGTTCGAACCAAACATATTAAATCATTTTGCACGTATTTTAAATAAATATAGATAAACTGACGGACATGAAGACAAACAGATATACATGGGATGGACCAAAAAAATTGTCCACCATTTTGGATTTGAACGTTAAGATCCTTTATACTATCTACGTCAAAAATGTTTACGAGCAAATAGTTTAGCTATATAAGAAAAATACAAAGACTTCTATATTAATTTTCTAACAATTAAATTTACTTGTAAACGTATTTGTTTCTACTTACAAATTGAGCAAAAAAAGATAATCTACACCTTGGGTGTAGTTATATCTTATCTAGTTTATTTTATCTTTCAAGTAAGTACAACTACAAACAAAATGAAATTTAATAAAAAAGAGTCGAAATATTCAGTTTGAACTTCCTGACGATTAAAATATACCTAAACCGTACGTAGAGATAGTATAACTAACACTCGCTTCGGTCCCACATGGTTTAAACCACTATTCTCACAGTTGACTAAACTGCCAATGACTGGGAAATGGAGGTTCGTACCTAGGTCGGGTGTACTGAAGATGGTTTTTCTAAAATGGTTTTCCAATCTATCACGACGCAAATGCGGGTGAACTTTCTCTATATGTAACCTTCCTAATCTCTAAAATTATTAACATAATATGTGAATATGCGTTTAATCTGAACAGATATTCAGTACGGTTGGTACTCACATTCTCCGTGTCCATGATGTTACAACACTGTCCAATTGGTACTCCCATCCTCCATGTCTATGTTGTTACAACACTGTCCAGTTGGTACTCACATCCTCCGTGTCCATGATGTTACAACACTGTCAGTTGGTACTCACATCCTCCGTGTCCATTATGTTACAACACTGTCCAGTTGGTACTCACATCCTCCGTGTCCATGATGTTACAACACTGTCCAATTGGTACTCTATCCTCCGTGTCCATGATGTTACAACACTGTCCAGTTGGTACTCACATCCTCCGTGTCCATGATGTTACAACACTGTCCAGTTGGTACTCACATCCTCCGTGTCCATGATGTTACAACACTGTCCAGTTGGTACTCACATCCTCCGTGTCCATGATGTTACAACACTGTCCAGTTGGTACTCACATCCTCCGTGTCCATGATGTTACAACACTGTCCAGTTGGTACTCACATCCTCCGTGTCCATGATGTTACAACACTGTCCAGTTGGTACTCACATCCTCCGTGTCCATGATGTTACAACACTGTCCAGTTGGTACTCACATCCTCCGTGTCCATGATGTTACAACACTGTCCAGTTGGTACTCACATCCTCCGTGTCCATGATGTTACAACACTGTCCAGTTGGTACTCACATCCTCCGTGTCCATGATGTTACAACACTGTCCAGTTGGTACTCACATCCTCCGTGTCCATGATGTTACAACACTGTCCAGTTGGTACTCACATCCTCCGTGTCCATGATGTTACAACACTGTCCAGTTGGTACTCACATCCTCCGTGTCCATGATGTTACAACACTGTCCAGTTGGTACTCACATCCTCCGTGTCCATGATGTTACAACACTGTCCAGTTGGTACTCACATCCTCCGTGTCCATGATGTTACAACACTGTCCAGTTGGTACTCACATCCTCCGTGTCCATGATGTTACAACACTGTCCAGTTGGTACTCACATCCTCCGTGTCCATGATGTTACAACACTGTCCAGTTGGTACTCACATCCTCCGTGTCCATGATGTTACAACACTGTCCAGTTGGTACTCACATCCTCCGTGTCCATGATGTTACAACACTGTCCAGTTGGTACTCACATCCTCCGTGTCCATGATGTTACAACACTGTCCAGTTGGTACTCACATCCTCCGTGTCCATGATGTTACAACACTGTCCAGTTGGTACTCACATCCTCCGTGTCCATGATGTTACAACACTGTCCAGTTGGTACTCACATCCTCCGTGTCCATGATGTTACAACACTGTCCAGTTGGTACTCACATCCTCCGTGTCCATGATGTTACAACACTGTCCAGTTGGTACTCACATCCTCCGTGTCCATGATGTTACAACACTGTCCAGTTGGTACTCACATCCTCCGTGTCCATGATGTTACAACACTGTCCAGTTGGTACTCACATCCTCCGTGTCCATGATGTTACAACACTGTCCAGTTGGTACTCACATCCTCCATCCTCCATATCCATGATGTTACAACACTGTCAGTTGGTACTCACATCCTCCGTGTCCATGATATTGCAGCACTGTCCCACAGAGGTGATGGCCTGATGAGGGTTTACTCTGAGTGTCTCCACGGCTGAAGGAATGGACCAAGACTCGCAGTAGCCCCGACATGCGTTCGTCGTGATGTGGAACTCCACACAGTCCGGGATGCTGATCTTACGGGTGTGCCCTGCAATCACACACATCATACTCATCATCTGATACATCCCGTCAGATATTTTAAAACAACTTGTATCATTTATCATGTGTGCACGAAAATAACGAAAAATTCGGGATGAAAAATGATAACTGGATATGGGAATCGAAGCATAGGCCTTTGGTTTCCCACGCTAAGCTTCTTAAAAATCCACCTTCAAGAGCCCGTCTCACAACTGTGTTACAGCTTGAACCAGACAAAGAATTGGGGTGCAGTTTTTCGGTATTTTACTTTAAAAAACAGTGGATTTGAATTCATTGAACTGTTTTACCGCAGTTTAAAAAATACAGATATTTTTTTAATTTATCATATCATTATAACATTTTAAAAATATAAATCTATCCCAATTTTTCTGTTTTCAAATAAAGCATGCCGAAAACCATGCTTTGATTCGTATTCTGATTAATGTGTTATCGTTTTTATCATCTCGTCTTACTGCCTGTTTAGGTTTAACACATGTTATTTAATTTAATGAGGTAGCGATGAGGAAGTAAATATTTATAGGTTATTTACCAGCATTTGCGTAGAAGGAGAGTGGGATGCCCATTTAGGAAAAATCAGCCTCAGTAGACCCGACCGGGAACCAAACACCAATCTCTCCGTATTCAGCGGGCCAGTCCAACACGACCATTCGGTCACCAAGGAGAGTGGTTCATGGTTAGTTCATGTGTATTTCTAAATCTAATTTTCCTGTTAATCAGCCATAAGATGGACTCTTGAAATAATTACCAAGCTGCAATAGCCCTAGCGCACTAAGCCACGCCCAATATTAGAACTTCGTGTCTCCATCACATGTTTCTATACATCATTATTGAACTCTTAATCTAGATTGTTGATCTCACGTTATTTTAAAGAGAACATAACCAATAACACCTAAATTTAATTTAATCAAGTAATAAATTGAAATATCCTTTTGAAATTTGTATTTTGAACACACTCTCGAAAAGGCATCGCTTGTCAAATTCATAAACTTAAAATTTAAAACAAATCAACCATGTTTATTATTATAAATAAACTAGATAAAACACGAACTTTAAATCAAATTTCCACAAACTGGTCCCCAATGCAATGCAGTTCAAGTATCTGGTAAGTCTTCTGACAAAGGATGCTTACTGGACCAAAGAAATAAGGTTGAAGATCACCTTGGCCGAGGAAGCTTTCAACAAGAAGAGGTTACTGCTGACCAGCAAGTTGAGTTTCGAACTGAGGAAGAAATTGATTAAATGCTACATTTGGAGCATCGTGCTGTATGGAGCAGAAACTTGACTTAGAAATATGGAAAATATATACTTGGAGAGCTTTGAAATGTGATGCAGGAGAAGACTTGAGAAGATCAGGTGGACAAACGGGGTGACAAAATGACATCCTAAGAAGATTGGGTGAGAAGAGAACATTGGACGTGATTCTTGAGTACAAAGAAAACTGGATCGGACACATCTTTAGGTAGAACTGTATTCTGCACGACATAGAAGGAAAGGTTGAGAGAAATAGGAACTTAGTAAGAAAAAGGAAACAAATATTGGATGGCTTGAAGGACAGAAGAAAATTCTGAGAGCTGAAAGAGGAGACAAAGGACAGGGCAGGGCGCATTGGAGGTCTAAGTTCACTGACAAAAGGAATGAACTTGTAATCATGAAGAACACATAATAATAATAATAATACAGTATAGCTCCAATCATCTGGATCAACTAGTGTCGGACGTGATTCGGATGTGCAGAAATCCGGATAGTTGGATTAATCATTTAATTAAGGCAATGTTTCGTAAAAAACAACGCAAAATTTACAATTAATATGAATCATACAGTAGGCCTACAGTACTGTATATGTAAAAATTAAGTTGATATTCAATGTATACGGTAGTAGTGTGGTTTGGAAATATTATTTTTACTTATTGTACAAACATTTAAAATTTATCTGTAATCACACACGATTAGGACAAGCTGACAAATTTCAGTATTGTACAGTATACAGTATTTTCCTTCTTTTTTTCTCTTGATAATGATCCGAATAATTGGTGACCCGGACGACTATAATTCGGATAAATGGATTTCGTATTTCTACTGTAATGATAATAATAATTGTAAGTTCAAATAATAATATACAACTTTTAAATAATGCAGCATTGAATTAAGTACCAAGAAAAGTCCTTATGATTGGAGAACTAAAATCTTATAAACATGCGCTTGCATATATATGTGAGCATATTAAACAATTTTATGTATTTATAATAACAATACAGCAATGCTGTAGTTAATTTTTTTTAAAAGTAACTTAAGGTTCAAAAGTGTCCACTTTGATTTCATAATTCACTTAGGCTATATTTTCTAAAGGCTTTTTAAGGAAATTATTTTAACCTTCTCTGGAATCTATGTTTCAATGTTTTATATACAACTTTAGCACAAGTTTTAAAAAAATTAGCTATTTATATTAATTAGATTTTAAATTTAAACGTTTCCGTATAATATTCTTGTCTAACTCACACCACTTTATTTTAAATCATCTTAATTTTGTATACCTTTCTTTTCTTTATTTAAGATGTTAGTGAAAAAAGTCTATGAACAATGTATATTTTATCTTTTATTTTAGAATCCTACTGACAAGACAAAGATTCTTCAAATAAATTATAAAATAATGTACACATTAAATTTCAATTAGTCTCGCAATTTTCTTGTCGTAAATTTGGTTACCTTAATATTTTAATACAGGGATTAATTTGTGGAATGAGAATGAAAAGTTACGGGTATGAAGAAAAAAAAGTCGTTAAAGAACGTGCAGGGAAAGTAAAGAGGGAGGGGGGGGAATTACCCCGGTTAATGGGGTTCGCGTAAGTTATTCTTAACGTCTGTTCTACAAGTCATAGAGAAATATAGTGTACCTACCAAAAGGGTTGTCTCTTAAGGTTGTTGTAAGTATGTTTATATAATCCAATTTTAATATAAAGCATAAGCTGCGGAACTGGGGGAAGGTGCATTGCCCTTCTATTTTCTTACAGGTAAAATATGTGTTTGAATCAGGCATATAGTTTCAAATACATAAAAAATGAAACAATTCTTAAGAAAGTTATTTTTTTTATCTTTCTATATTTTATTTGTTAGGTATTTAAAAATGTAGACGTAATTTTTCTATTTTTTTGCATGAATGTATGGAATGCCAGGCCTCCACCGTGGTTCGGATCCCACTTTAAACTGTAGGTCCTCCATTTCCTCTCACAGTCACCCTACCATTACACATTAGCGTAAGTGCATACAGCCCGTACGGGTAGTAAGATGCGGTGCTAATAATAATAATAATAATAATAATAATAATAATAATAATAATAATACATTTTTAGCACTATACCACTTAAAATAAAAGTTGATTTGTTTCCACTTTTAACTAATAATATCATAACCTGTTTCGGTGGCCGCATCGTCTAAGGCGTAACTCTCGTGTTGGACAATACTGCAGATGTTTGAGAGGTCAAGTTTTGAATACCAGTCGTGTGTATTAAGGCTGGATTTTTTTGTTTGTTTTTTCAAAATTGTTTTCCGTACTCTTTCCCCGTAAATGTGAGTACACTACCTCTAAATTTGAACTTCCTCATCCTTAACACATTAGTGTATTTAGTATAGCCCGAACAGTTAGTAAGACGTGGCGCTAGTAGTAGGCTAACATATATATATATTTTTTATTATTGACCGACTTTTTATAATGAAATGCGGCCATTACTTTAACAAAATCCAATCTTGTTATTTACCACAAAATCAGATTCTCAAGGAATGTCAAAAGTTTTCTTACCGACTTTGTGGCAGCCCGGTCTATCCCAGGCATCTCTGGCGCTTGATCTTGTGACGAAACACAGCAAGACTCCAACTACCACCACCAGAGTGTAGCAGTGTAGCCGGCAGCAAGAAGAGACCATCGTGACCTTCAAACAAAACAAAAGCCGTCAGAGTATAATTTGTTTGGTAACGATCGAGATTTGTCAAGCTGAAATCAAAGTATCGATCTATAAAATATTATTTTACATAACTATATAGCGATGTGGCTTTTACAAATAACATAAACTATTATTTCAATTAATCTAATATTAAAATAATAAAGAGACTAACACAGAGCTAGGTTTTTTCCTTTAGCACCGTGTCATACTACCCGTTTGAGCTATACGCTTATGTGGGGGTGTTGCACGAAATATATTGGGGGGGAGATGAAACAGTGTTTTTTCCACCTCTACGCATTTTGAAATTAGAAAAAATCCTCAAGTGGCAAAGGAGAGTACAAGGCCAATGTTGAGAACGGGTGGTGGAGGGGGGGGTTTCGGCAGGAGGCACCCAGAATTATTTTTAATTTGGAGGGATAATCAAGCCTTAAACCGGGCCTTTAAGCAACTGTGTTTTTTAATTTACTTGTTGATACTAGATTTTTAAAGTTACAAGGCTTTTTCAACGCATAAGGAACTTCGTAAATTATTATTTATTTCAGTTTACCTGCATCTGAGCTAAATATCCAATTGAGCTAAAATATATGTATTTGCATTTGTAGATATTGTTCAAATTGTGTATATTTAGATTGAAAAATAAAAATGACTTTATTACAGCGGTTTCCAACACTTTGTAGTTTATTACCCCAACTTTTCTCTCTGTGGCCGTCGCGACCCTTTGATAACTTAAAAGCGTTCAAATCCTAGTTTTTAAAATTTTTCGCTGTATATTACTACCAGCCCGGACTATCTACAGTTAACTACACGGGAAGGATAGGTAAAATTTAGAGGAAATGTGCCCTTATTTGCTTGGAGGGATATTAAGATAAACCACCCCTGGCCAGAATTAAAATCCTTACTTCAACTTCACCAACAAACCAAACCAAAAGAGCGTGACATTATATTAATTATTTTAATTATTATAAATTGCTTATAATAATGATTATATGTGACTAATATGTAGTGAAAGAGAATCAACAACCCGGGGTTGGGGGATGATTTTATATTATGCTAGCAGCAAAGTAAACCAAGTCAGCAAGAAGCTATCAGAATGGAATAGCCAAAAGGAACCTAAGCAGTAACTAGGTCATTTTTTTTAGCGCTTTAACAACTTACATCTCTATTAGAATTTCGCATCTTCCTATAATCATTAAAATCCTTGAAAAAAGTAAATATAAAGCTAAAACCTCTATATTGTGACCCTCACACATTGGCCATGTTTATTTAAAAATATTTTCAGCTGTAAAATAAAACCATAAACAATTGAATTTATAAACATTTCTACAGTATTTTGATAACTGTCTACCAATGTACTGCTTCCCAACCTCATGGAAGTTGCCCTAAAATGTTAATACTGGTAAGCCTACTAACATAGTATATACTTTACTAATCAATCTTCTAGTTTGCTTGTCATTAACAATAGCCGCATTATGGAAAGACA
The DNA here is from genome assembly GCA_902141375.1 of Timema poppense. Classification (NCBI taxonomy): domain Eukaryota; kingdom Metazoa; phylum Arthropoda; class Insecta; order Phasmatodea; family Timematidae; genus Timema; species Timema poppense. The sequence goes on from CABFOV010001070.1 coordinate 127,591, forward strand.
GCTTGTTATGTAGTATGTATTCGATTGTTGCTTGACAATACCTAAACTTTATTTTTAACATTTATTTTCCCCTTCTCTCTCTCTCTCTTTCTCTCCATACGTCTTTCTTATTCTTTAGTTAAACCTCATTTCTTTCGCTACCTTCAGTCGAGAGTAAATTCCATATAAATTGACGGTCATTGTTTGTTTTGTCATCTCGTTTATCTGTTATACTATAAGAAGGGAAGACAAGACAAGACGTTTTTCTTAGAGACTTATGCCCCTTAGAGCCTGATGACAGACTTGACAAAGGTCGTAAGTCGGGGTCACCATTTGTTATCTGAGTTCTTTACTTTTCCAGAGAAATATGAATTCCACGCACAGAGCAAGTAACTAACTATACCTCCTTCTATCCTTTTTTAGTCAGTGATCTTCTTCTTCTTCAACTCTTTTGTTCTTGTGTCCTATCCTTTTTTACCTTTCTCTTTCACTTATCAAAGTCGTGAATATAAAGGAATATCAAAACCGTTAGTGAAAGAAGGGTATATGGCTCTGAACGTATTCCTACGTTTTCCTTGGAGAAACTGGTTTTACATGCTGACAGACAAGTTTGTAAGGTGCAAATTTGATATATTTCTCCTCATTAATTTTTTTTATAATACAAATTATTACTATATAATAGATTGTTCATAGACTAAAATATTATAAATTAGTTTGTTTAAGAGTACAAGATGTTTCACCATAAAATTGCAAAACAAAAACTTAACTTTAAAGATGGCACTATATTTTACTTGGAACAAGGGGGACACATTAACCATCCTTACCACCTCCCTACTCTCCCCAACCCCCTCAAAATAATCACCCATTTGGGATTGAAATAAAGCTCCATCCATGAGTCCAACCATACCTAATAGTGTTTTGAAAAGGCAAACTATTCAATTCAGACCCACATCCATGACTGTATGGTATGAGGCGTCACTCTCGCAATAGGCTGAACTGCCGCTTAAGAGGGTATCGGGGATAGAATCCCGGTCAGGTGTAGTGAGGGTGGTATTTCCTAAATAGTTTTCCACTCTACCTCCGCGCAAATGTGGGTGTATAAATACAACACGCCTCAACCCTAACACGTTATTGTAGTTAGTACATAGAATATAACACTAATGGGTGGTGAGACGTGACGCCATATATATGAAAATTCCACATTTTACAAATATTTCAAATAGATGCTACGGATAATCTGTCTCTCACTATCTATCTTGATTATTTACTTACGCTATGGCATAAGGAAATCAAAGGATCACTGCCGCACTTATAAAAACACGCCATCTATTCCTATCTTGAGCTAGTTCTATCCAACCCACCTTATTACACCCTATCTTTATCTTAAGCTAGTTATATCCAGTCCACCTCATTACACCCTATCTCTAACTTGAGCTAGTTCTATCCAGTCCACCTTATTACACCCTATCTCTATCTTGAGCTAGTTCTATCCAGTCCACCTCATCACACCCTATCTCTAACTCGAGATAGTTCTATCCAGTCCACTTCATTACACCTTACCCCTATCTTGAGCTAGTTCTATCCAACCCACCTTATTACACCCTATCTCTATCTTGAGCTAGTTCTATCCAACCCACCTTATTACACCCTATCTCTATCTTGAACTAGTTCTATCCAGTCCATCTCATTACACCATATCTCTATCTTGAGTTAGTTCTATCCAGTCCATCTCATTACACCATATCTCTATCTTGAGCTAGTTCTATCCAGTCCACCTCATTACACCTTATCCCTATCTTGAGTTAGTTCTATGTAGTCCACCTCATTACACCTTATCCCTATCTTGAGCTAGTTCTATCCAGTCCACCTCATTACACCATATCTCTATCTTGAGCTAGTTCTATCCAGTCCACCTCATTACACCTTATCCCTAACTTGAGTTGGTTCTATGTAGTCCACCTCATTACACCTTATCCCTATCTTGAGCTAGTTCTATCCAGTCCACCTCATTGCACCATATCTCTATCTTTAGCTAGTTCTATCCAGTCCACCTCATTACACTCTATTTCTTTCAGGCTCATTATAATGTTATTCTCCCATCTCCGTCTAAGTCTTCTCAATGGTCTCCCCCCATCAGGTTTGCTAGTCAGTAACCTGAACACGGTTCTAGAATCTCCCATTCACGCTGAATTTTCCAGGCCCGCGAGCGCGTATGTGTATGTGTGTATGTGGGTGGGAGAATATATTCGCCCCCCTCTCCCTTGAAATATTTCTCCAGACTCCAATGACAGCAGATGAGATCTTATCTGTGTAATAGTGATATTTATCTGTTGAAATACATCTATTAAATTGTTCCACATCTTTCCTGTTCACACATGAACACCCCTTGAACTCCGATCAGCACTATCGCAAAATTTTCAATAACAAGCACGTAACAAGACTAAACTTTGAAATCCTACCATCCTCGTTTTCGCTGAAGGAAGACATTTACGTTTACGAGAAGGAATCAAGTTTCTTATTTTAATGATCCTATGGGAAATATTTTGATAAAGTTTGAAACTTAAGTTACTAGTTAGAAAACTAACTTCCAGGTGTGGAAGGTCTAGTTGAAGAAATATTATCCTATTGACATATTTTGTACCTTAACTTACAATATTATAATGTAGTTCAAAACAAACTAGTAAAACGAATACAAAGTTTTAAACTTGTAAACTATGATTTTCTATCCTAAATTTCCATAAAACATGATACGGGATGTTACCGTCTCATGTGTGACTCAATTCGGCGATAGACAGGAGATGATAAAAACAATTTAAAAAGTTCAAATTGAACCTTGTTTCAGAGTTATAATCATGTTTGTACTCCAGTTATATAGATCTGATTAACACTAGAGGAAATTAATTTTAATCAGTTGAAAAAGGACGCTTAGGCACAGGAATCTTACTTGGGACCTTTGTTTTGAATCCTGGCTGTTATTTATAGAACGTTGACACGGGCATCATTAACGAAATGGGCAGGTTTTTGTTGTTTTTTTTAGTACCGCATCTTACTAGCCATTTGGGTTATACGCAATATTCATACATTATTAATGTAAATATTTTATATTTTTTATATTTCTATTTTATTAGAAAATTAAAAGGTTAAGTTGTTAATTCCGTGAAAATATTGTCTACGTTTTGTTTCGCGCGTGATAAAATGATGTTTAAATATGTTTATGTATGCATTATAAGCTCAAAAACTATAAAATGATCTTGAATAATGTTTTTAAAAAATAGCAATTTTAATTATCTAAGTATGAGCTTTGGTCTTAATTTTTTTCAAATAATGGGTTTTTATGTTCATTTTAGCAAATAGTAACACAATACAAATACATTGATTAAGCTACGTTTATATTTAACCGCTTAATTTTGGGGATATAATATTTAAAAGTAATGATTTGCGTACCCCAACCATCTTTTCACATTCCTACAAATACAGTAAGCTCAGTTATGTTAAGGAATCAGGATGTTGGTAAAGATAGTGGCCTAAAACTAAAACCCGATTTTCCTAGCGAATTTTCCATCTTTTCCTTCTGTGTGGGCAGTGGTTCATATGTACAATCATTCTTTGTTTACATCACCATGGAAACCATGATTTGTGTGTAGCTGTATATTGGTCAATAAAATGTGTATCATTGTTTAAAAATAATATCAGCTCAATCTTTACTTGAGTGGTTTGGTGCAACAAATAGGTAGAGATCTGGGAGAGGGTTCATTTTAAAGTTCTCATCGGAGCGTGAAGGGGNGGGTTCATTTTAAAGTTCTCATCGGAGCGTGAAGGGGGAAAATATACGTGGTTATTCAAATTACCCACCGAAAACTAAATATCTAGGTAAAGTTGATAGCCTTTGACGAGTAAACTTTTAACTAAAAAGTGAGTTGGGGCTTATTATATAGATCTTTTCCCAATAAAAAGTCTTAAGATACATTTTAGTGCGATAATCTGCAGCCATCACTGCAACGACCCACTAATTAATTTGAAAACCTCTTCATCGACACAACTGTACAGGATAAATATTTGACGATTTGAATTACCCCCCTTCCCCCCACGCCAATGTGGGAGTTACAGAGAGGGGAAACACCAACACGGACCAATTCGTTCTTTAACCGAATTTCCCCGTGCCCCGCGTCACATGGTGCAGTCAAAGGGGTCTTGAACTATTTCAGATTCCCCTTTGTCTTTCACCCACACGTGTGACTAATGAGTATGTGCCCTTTCCTTCCTCTTTGACCCTCACGCCTCTTGGTTAACAGTACTATAACAATCTCTTTTTGATGTTCGACAAGATTCGGATTTCAATCTAATCAGGAAGTAGAATTATTTTGTGTTGGAATGATTGTTTGCTTAGTTTGTAAAAGTATCGCTGGGTACAGTGAATAAAAATATAAGAGTTATTTTAAAACAAAATAAAAATTATCAATATTTTATTCACAATTTCCAAGCGTTCATATCTTTTTTTAAAGTTCACGGTTGATTTTGCAAGTATGGACAGAACACAATGAAAATTAAATATATTCCTGTATTACTACAAATTACAAGAGAAATGTAAATGTTTTTGGAATTATATATCCAAGAAATGTGTGTGGGAAATCTCGTATGGACAGAATCAGTAATTAATGGGTGCTGTTTGAAAGACTAAACAAAATGTTAAGATAACCACATGAATGTGTAATACTTACAAAAAAAATCGAGACGTGATACAATAAAACCCTAAGGATTGACATGTGAAAGTGTTTTTTATAAAAGTGGTTAAAAGTAGGGCAAAATTGGAGGAAAAAAATGATTATTACTAAAATTTATTTTTCATTTAAAACTCCCATGGGAAACTTTTATGTTATTTTGACTTGTAGTTCGCATTAGCCATTCCCAGGTGGGTTACACATGTAGACAAGTTACAAGCTATCATGTTTGTTGCAATATATTTATATCAATATGCAATTATTTTTTAATGGTATACTAATATCCTAGATTTTTACTTTCTCATATCAAGAGAAAGTGTTGTGATCGTGAAAAAATAAATCTCTAGATTATGGCAAATTTTTACCTTTTATAATATGAACAGGAACCCAAAAAATTTGATTTTACCATTATGTCTCTTCCTATATCTGTCTGTCTGTTTGTCTGTCTGTGTGCCTGTCTGTCCCTGGCCACGGATCCCAAACGGTTTGATAGATTTTGTTCAAGCTTGATATATATATATATGATCTTTTACTGAGGCGTGATTTTTCAAAACTCTAATTTTTTTGTAAATGGCTATAACGATTTTGCTTAAAATGGATATCTGAAGAGTATTTGACATGAACATAACAATTAAGGCTCTATACTTGTTTTAGGAGAAAATTTTGTCATAGATGTTTTTATGGTGACTGTTTTTTTAATTTATATATATTAAAAAAATTACTTTAGCAATTTGGTTTAAAAGGGGTATCGGCAGATTATTTTACATATCAATAATAATATATCTTTATTTATCTAAAATAAATTAATTTAAGGGTAGTTTACTCACGCCAAATTATGAAAAATGTGAATTTTTTCAAACTTTACCTTGAATATTGAATTCAAAATGGGAAACTGTGAATAGTTTTTCATGATAAACTATATATGTTTTTATTGTTACAAATAACAAATAATTTATTTTTTTAAATTTGAATTTTGTATGTATTTTTTAACAGTTTGATTTAATATATATATATATATATATAGTGATTACCTAGATTAATAAAATTTATATGTTTGTTTTTATGAGTAAAACTTATTAAGGGTAGTTTCCTAAAAACCTATTTTTGAAAATTTTCTTCGAAGCAATAATACACAATATGATAACATTTGTGCAATTGTATTGTACAATTTATTTTTAATTTTTAAACATATTATAAAAAATATTTGTTTAGCAAGATTTCCTGTATTGATACTTTTTTCATTGATTAACTGTCTCCCGCTGATGAAGTGCTGTCTGTATTAACAAAACAAAAGAGATCGCATTCATTTTCCGGCTATGACGCACTGACTAAGCCATCTCCATATTAATGAACTTCACTAAGTACACGCAATAAATAACCCGTCACCTTTTTGGACGTCGCATCTGTTTACATCTCTAACATTCCAACTGATTCAATATTTCTTCCTGTTTGACTTGCTGCCAAGTTGTCAGATACAGTTCTCAGGGATTTCACGCTGGGTAAAGGGGGTAGGGGGAGTCAAAAAACCCTCCCCCTCCAATATTGGGTAAAAGATTGAAAGTTGGGAATTTTTCGGGGAATTTTTTTGAAATTCTAGAATTACTTTGTATCATATTACTTTCAATTATTAAAGTTCTTTACCACAGATTTGTACAGAGAAATTTTAAATTTCCCCTACCAAAAGTTCTCAAATTCATAACTAGCCCAACATTGGAAGGAGATACATTCTATTGTAGATTGTATAGAAATCTTAGTTAATCAAGTTGCCTAGTAGTGCCATTGTCAATTCCTACTAGTTTTAAGACTACTACTACTAAGACTACTAAATACTAGTAACCTTAATAAACTTAGGTAATGTTTTAAGTTGATCCCTTGATAAAGCCTAGAATTATACGAGCCGAAATTTGTTGGTTTTCCTACACGCAATGAGGGTGAATTTCAAAACAAATAACACCTGTAACTTGAAAAATTAATCACTAACAACTTTAAAAATACAGTTGTCTTAAATCTCGATTCAAGGACCAATTATCGTCTCAAACTTTACAATTCTCCGGGAGGAAATCCCGCTACCCCCTATTGAATTGACGATTTGAATTCATTTGGCCCCCCCTACTCAAGACAAGACAGTAAAAATAATATGGTATCCAAATGTAAACTGTTATATCAAGATTTTAAAAAAACAATAGTAAATAGTTAACATTCTTAAATGATAACAATGTAATCTAACTGCACGCTATTCAAATTACAATAATTTAAAAGTAGTTACCTATCACCTAGTTACCTAAAGATTTTTTTTTTAATTTCAGAATTACTAGCGTTGAGAAATTCGCTGTTTCACACCAAGCCTCCCCCCCCCCTTACCCTCCACCACCCCAAATTGTATCAACATTGTAGAGGAAATATTTTTTATAGAACACTAACATATTATAACATTTCACTATTTTTTGGGTGTTATTTTAGAGATATTGATATTGATACAATCAAAAGTGACATTTTCAGATCACACGACTTGACGTATGAACATGTTAGAGTAGATTTAGTAACTAGATATCTAGATGTCAGCTATAGTAATTTGACTCTAGCACTAGGGTATGCTTGTTAGCTAGTAATAAGTTAGTTTTAAATCATATATCTAAATATATCTTTAATAACATAAAGTTATTTTTCCAAGTATTTTATTTAATATATAAAATGGTGTTTTGGCTAATGTTTAAACCCTTATTTAGAATTTCCAATTTTAGTACTGTTTTGTCCATGATTTACTAAATAAAAATCTTACGTTGAGTGTAATTTCATGTCTAAATATTACATACATTATTAAAATACTTAATTATTGTATAATATTGCCGCTCCGCACATAGCTAGACAAAATTGTTTGCTCTGGCCCCTGTGGTTTCTTGTATATACTTGCCCGCCAATCAGAAGTGTTAGAAAGGAAAAAGAAAGATATATCTAAGGCGCTCTACTGGAGTAAAATAATCTATTTCAATAAAGAAAACTGATCCTACGTTTAGGAATTATTTTCATATGATAAAATAAGGTGATAAAATACTTGTGTCTAATGTATGAATATATTATTTATGTTGTTTTAACTAAAATACAAACTAATAACAAAATTTAGTTCTCATTGGTCTTCTTTATACTATACTATACTTTGTACTATACTATACTAAAATATAAGGTTAGTGATTATTTGAGTCAAAATTGAAGAAAAATATAATAGAAAATTATGTACACTAATTTAGAAAAATGATATAAAACAACTTCCCACAACACCAAATTATTATAACTACACAGCTAAATCCTTTAAAATTAGTATAAAACTGCATTCTTCATATTACCAATCTGTCTGTACCACATACATTTTACTTAGCATGTCGATGTAAGAGACAAAATATTAAGGCTCATAAATATCCCAAATTTTGAAAAGTAATGTTTAAAATAAATTAATTTAATTTTAGAGATAGTGATATAACTATATATATCTACTTATGATTAAAGTCATTGGACCCGCTTCAATGGCCACATTGTCTAAGGCGTTACTCTCGCAACTGACTTGACTGCTGATGACGGAGAGATTGAGGCTCTAAACTCTATCGAGTGTACTGAGGGTGATTTTTACTAAATGATTTTTCACTCTCCCTCCATATAAATACGAATATATTTCATTGAAATATAATCTTCCTAATCCCTAAACTTATTAGTGTAAATAGCACATAAGTGTATAAACCGAACTGGTAGTAAGACCCAGTGCTAAAAAAAATTGTCTTTTAAAAAGTTTTTTTTTTGTAAAAATGTTATCAAATACGTCATCGATTTAGCCAAAGATGTCTAGAAAAGACATTGAGATATTAAGATATGCCATTAAATCTCAAGTGACGGTATTTTTGAAGTATCTTCCCCTTCCTTCGAACAAACGTACGCTGGTATCAAATTATTAACACCTTGTAATGATATTAATAACTGGGGCAACGTCACACACCATATCGTCTTTTCAACCAGAAGGACTTCAGTTTCTCGTTTATTCTTCACAAAATCATATTTTTGAAAGTATTTATCACTTTTAACTCTTATTTATTATTTAGTGTCGTGTCGTGGAGTGTTGCCAGGGTAAGCCATTAGTTTATAAAGTAAATGGTAGTTGTTCTCATTACTCAGTAAGACACTCATTTGTCGGGTATTGACGAAAATAAATTTTCCATTTGAGTTAAGTGGTGCAGGGCCCTATGAATTATTATTATTGTTATTATTATTATTATTATTAGCACCACGTCTTACTACCCGTTCGGGTTATACGCGCTTACGATAATGTGTAATGGTAGGGTGACTGTGAGATGAAATGAAGGACCTACAGTTTAACGTGGAATCCGAACCATGGTGGAGGCCTGGCATTC
>CABFOV010001071.1:9684-42494 GCA_902141375.1 Timema poppense
TGAAATTTAGCTATTTATTTCACTCTCCCAATAGATGGGTGTCCACCGGTGACAAGAAGGTAGAGGTTTGAATCCTGGCCAGTAATTTTCCAATATGGTTGTCCCATCCCCTCGCTACACTAATGCAGGTGCACTTTCTCTAAAATACCTTCTTCTTTGCTCTTTTAATCAAAGCCGTTAGTGATCTTAATAATAATATGTGTCCGGGACAACCGGATATTTACACTAATGAGCTAGATGTGTAAATAATAATTTAGTAGAAATGCACCCGCCTTCGCATAGGAGAGGAAAAAATCATACAGGGAAAACTTACCTCACTACACCCTATCAAAGTTTGAATCTTGCTTTCCCCAGACTAGGTCGACACCTTAGCCTACGTGTCCACCGATTCGGGTGGTAAAGTCATTAAACTTTTTTTTAATACATGTCCTTATAATTTTATTAACACCGCGTCTTACTACCCATTCGGGTTATACGCTTATGTACTAATTACACTAATGTGTTAGGGATTAGGAAGGATCAATTTAGAGAAAATGCGCATGCATTTGTGTGGAGGGAGAGTGGAAAACCATTTAGGGAAAATCACCCTCAGTGCATCCGACAGGAATCGAACCCTAATCTACCAGTACTCTGCATTCTAGTCAACCACGGAGACACCGAAAAGGGTAAATTCTTATAATTAAATCTAGCTATAATGGAAAAATTAATTTCAAAAATGTGTAAACATTAAATTGGAAACCATTTACACTCAATTTGACTCGTATGAAATCAATGTACATTTTCTACGGAAATATAGAAGTTACATTTTCGGTGTAGTAACGTACCGTTTTGACACGTGCGACTTTAAAGTACTCTATTACGGTAAGTGCTTTATTTCTGATGTTCGTTGGTATTAAACGCTTTTGGTTGACAGTGGAACAATATCCTGTGTACTACTGCGTTATTTTTTTTTTAACAATGATGTCCGTCTATGATAAGGGCTTGATACGATCGCTTTGTTCTTCCGCACTTCGGGCAATGCTTTGAACTGCATTCCGGTTGCTCGCCGGTCCGGCGGCGATGGCTTTTTACGGACACGTGGAAAAAGATAATGAGAGAAGGGTGAAGGGTTAAACGAAACCGTGCGAGGATTTTTCTATAGCTGGGGAAAATTACTAAGCTGGTATAAAAAAATAATGTTATAATGAATTCTTAATAGGAAGAAGCTATTAAAATTTTGATCATATTTACCTAAAGATAAATGAAGATTATAGGCCAGGAGTGGGCAGCCTTCCGGCATTGGGAAGGCCGCGTTCAATATATAGGCCTATATATATATTGAATGCACTTTTAAAGCACAATGATAGAATATTAGCCGCCCCTATCTAGCTATGATTGGTGCAATATCATAATTTGATGATTTTATGATATATATATATATATATATATTCAAATTATGATATTGCACCAATCTAGCTATGATTGGTGCAATATCATAATTTGATGATTTTATGATATATATTCAAATTATGATATTGCACCAATCATAGCTAGATAGGGGCGGCTAATATTCTATCATTGTGCTTTAAAAGTAACGATTTTTAATTTTAATTGATAAAAATACACGCCGGTGGGGAATGTATGGTTTATATAAGATGAAAATATGTAGGTGACAAAATATGCGGAAAGGCTGCAGAGGTTTTCTATCTATCTATGGTACATACAGTCCACTATTTTAGGAAGGGTATTTTATAAAATAAAAAACTTATTTTTTTATGCGTCTAATATTGATAACATTTTACTTTTTCGTTAGTGTTATTTTACTTACAGGTATAAATAGTCCCTATATATTGATACCCTCTGTCCTGTCAAAAATTATAGCTACAGATCACTAGCCGTCTGATCACATGGAATTAGATATAATAAATTTTGAACTGTAAAATACAGTTTTTATAGTATGGCAGCCGACCACACCCACTCGAGTCGGCTTCTCACTTATTCGTAAACTTTTTTTTCTGGGATATTAGCATATTTACACTGAACGGGTTTTAGGAATGAAGAAGGTAAAATTTACATTTTTGAGAAACTACTTTGGAAAAACCTTTTCAGTACAACCGACTAAAACTCATAAAACCCCGAACTTTCTGTCACTTGAAAACCAGACAAGACGAGACCGATGCCAAGTGGTTAGCATGAATTAGGCTAACTGGGTATTTAATTAGGTACTTAGACGAATACAAATATTATTGAGACGTTGTGTCCCAAAAATAACGGTTACCGCCTAGATCTTAAATACTTAAGATCCAAACCCCGTTGGGGTCAAAATTCATTCTTCGCGTTGCAAAAAAGCAGGCGAAGAACAAGTGAAAATGTTTGGGTTTAGTTAAAATGTACCCGCTTCGGTGGTCGATTAGTCTAAGGCGTCACTCTTGCAATAGTCTGTACTTCCGACGACAGGGATATTGAGGTTCCAATATCGGTTGGGTGTGCCGAGTTGTTTTTTTTCCTAAATAGTTTTTCAGTCCGGCACCATGCGAATGTAGGTACGCTTCCTTTAAACTCAACCTTCCTCATACTTACCCCGCCTAGGTGTACAGCTCGAACGGGTAGTAAGACACGGTGCTAACAAAAACAAAATAATCCTCTCAATAGCGACTATATTTTTGCTAAAGTTTTTAAAAGAAATTAGCACTCTATTTGAATAAAAGTGCACGTACTCTATAAACGTGTGTGTGTGAAGAATATTTGTGAAAGAAGCGCTAAACATATTATTTTTATTTTTTTGTTTCTTTGAACTAAGTCTAAAGAGAGCACCCGCTGTGACCGTCGGCGGTTCTCCCACCACCCACCAGATCTGCTCTGTGTTCTAATTCATGTCCGTGTCTGTGTGGACGCGAGAGTCCGTAATCAGCGCTTACCCCCTCACCCCCCATCACACCCCTTTATCCACGGTTTAATGACCGAGGCGCGTTCAAAGTGTCCTTCTTCTGTCACACGAGATGGTTCCACACTTGTTCAAACGGACTGTTTCGACGGGGCACAAATTAACTTGAGTTTCCAAAAGAAAAAAATAGTATTATTGCTAAGTTCATTCGTTGTTTTATTTTGTTTCTATTTAGTGGTTTTAAGTTACCGCTTTTTTAAGTTTCTCATGTAAAGAAATTACTGTACTCATGAACATTTTATATTTCGAAATTATTATGTATCTTGACGGTTTCAAACTAAAAAGTTGCTCTTATTACTTCTGTTTACCCTTTTTCCTTTATTTCTTATCCGGGGATATATCCGTACCGGTTTTATAGATTACCTCGAGGCCACATTGAAATTTGTTTTATTGCACTAAAATTAAAGGTAGTTTACGGGTATCTGAAAATTGATAAAACAATTTTGTTTAAAATGGATATCTGGTGAGTGTTTTACTTGCTAAATAACACTTTACATTTGGTTTTCAAGAAATTGGTTTAACGGTAGCTTACTGAGAACTGATTTTTGAGCACATAAAAAATACACTTAATTAGAACTAACTATATTTAGAGCATAAGTTATATTAGTAGATTTTTTATATCTCTCTCCGTATTTTACCTTCCCTCTAGGATGTCCTCATCTTTATGCCGATGCAGTACGTACAGAAGGAATTGTAGTTGTATTTGCTTGGAGAGTGGAAAACCACTCAAGCGGGTAATATCTCGGGATTCGAAACCCGACCTTTGCGTCACTGTAAAACCAATGTTTGGAAAACTCTTATCGCTTGCTCAACCGTGAAATGTGAAAAGCCCCTGCGCGCCTGGTGGTACGTTTTCCGCACATCATGACTGTATAACAGTAAGGCTATCATGGTAGGGGCTGTTCGGAGGGTCCAAAACTGTCTCTGTTGATTACTCTTGAGTAATCGTATCTGCAAGAGGAAGCGACCGCCCACTTCCGGTCAAACTGTGCTGCTACCCAGGCCATAACCAAACCAAAACAATGGTGGCGGGGGGAATTCACAGCCGCCAAAGGCAAAGAAAATGTATTAATGCCTCCAGAAACTCTTTGGAGTATTTTTATAGTAGCTAAAAGTCAAGTTTTGATTATTAAACGACATTTTCTGGCATGTCAACAAAATAATTTCCCTGTGATTAATGTATTCACTGTTCTTTGATTCGTTAACTAAAACTTCTTAAGTCTTTGTTAAAATGTTTAAAAAAACAGTTTTATTTTGAAAAATATAACTGTTCATGATAAAATTTGGTTTTAAGAAAATAACTACATTTTTCAAATGCATGTAGAGCAAACTAAATTTAGGCTAATATAAATTTAAGAATGTAGATAATGTTTATCCTACATTAGATTAAGATATTAAATTAGTTTGTTTCAAAGATGTCTTATTTAATCATCGTCGTGCGTATAACCTGAACGGGTAGTAAGACGCGGTGCTAATAATAATAATCATCGTCTGTATGCCATTCATGGTTAAGACCGCCAAGGCGTTCATTGATTAACCAACTTTGGTAGCTCTGCTAGTTAGAATCTCGGTTAGTTCGAACTTAAGTAAGTTACTTAATCCCAACGTGGTGCAAAATCGAGTGTAATAGGAGAGATTCTAAAGTGTCTTAACTTCCGTCCAAGCTGTTGCATGAACCTTAGCTTGTTTTAAGAGCCTCAAAAGAATAATAATAAACTTCAACATCGGAATGGTGGCTACAAGCTAAAGAGATTTTTTCTGCACCTTTATTTTGATATTGTTTAAAAAGTTAATTTTTTCTTTACGCCGCGTTTTACTACCCTTTCGAGCTATATGCCCATTTGCTAATTACACTAATGGTTAAGGGTTTAGACCCGCCTCGGTGGCGTAGTTGGCTAACGCGCTTGTGGTAAGCTCGACTGCTGAGGACGGGGAGATCGAGGTTCGAATCTCGGTCGGGTGAACTGGGGGGGGGGTGTTCCTAAATGGTTTTCCACTCTCCTTCCCCGCAAATGCGGGTTCACTTCCTCTAATTCAACCTTTCCAATTCCTAATCCATTAGAGTAATTAGTAATTAAAGCGTATAACCCGAACGGGTAGTAAGACGCGGTGCTAAATATTATTATTATGGGTTTAGGAAGGTTTTATTAAGGGGAAGTGCACTCGCATTTGCGTGAAATAAGAGTGGACTCCGATCTCCTAGTCTTCGGCAGTCTAGTCCAACACAAGACTAGGGCGTTAGACGACGTGGCCACTGCAATGGGTTATTTCTTTTTTTTTATGTAACGTTCGGGGAAGGGGATATTTCCCCCAAACCCTCTTGGCCTTTACAAACAGAATTGTGACCCACTTTGGTGGTCGCATAACCTAGGCCGTCACTATCTCAATAGGCTCGACTGCAAATTACGAGGAGACCGGGGTTCGAATGCTGATCAAGTGTACTGAGGGTAGTTTTTTCCTAAATGGTTATCCACGCAAATGTGGGCACACTAGCTTAATTAGTACATATGCGTATCACCTGAATAGGTAGTATGACGCGTTGCTAAATATATATACTGTATATATGTGTGAGATTATTGAAATAAAATTATAAGCTTTTTATTTATTTTTTGAATAAAATATATCAAGTAAAGCTGATAATAGGGGGTTTCGCCCTCCCTCCAACCCCCTTTACATATACGTCCCGTCCCTTTCTTATTACCTTCATTGTATCTTTGAGTAGTAGGGAGGAAATGTAATGTCCACCCTTCAGGACCACATTCCGTCGTTTAAGGAGTATTTTTCGCTACCGATCATCGAGGTACTAAATTAACTAACTCAAGGGGAATAGAAAGAAGGGTAAATTCAAGGAATTGCATCAACATCTGCCAGAAGTGAAGATGGTAAACACTCCACAGTATGTTCTGGAATAAACTGAGCTCTGGACTCACTTGTCAGTCGTGCAGGCCGCTATATGCCCAACTCTGTCCAACACACGTGAACTAAACATTTTTAAGAATGCTCGTAAACGTCCATTCTTCTGTTAACAATAGTAAACACTTGTAAATTAAATAAACCTCGCCCTTGGTCGAAATCGTTAAAAGCCCTATCTAAAGAGTTGTAAATGGAAATCACGTCATAACACTCCGTATCCGTAATCACGTGACCGTGCCAACCAATGAGAAAGTTGGAAACAACGCCCAACTAAACTCTTCGAAAGAAAATGTTCTAGAGCTAGGCGCAAGCGTACGTCATCTGTGAAGCAGACGATATCACAGCTGAACAATTATTAACACAAGTAACTTCACAACATATTTTGATAAAATGTCCAGAATAAGCTACATTTGAAAGGTAGGCTAAATGCGTTCACAAAAATAATATATTCAAAATATGAGCTAGTTAGTGTAATTGCTATGATAATGCAATTGGTGCTTTCATTTTGATGTGCTCGCTCGCTTACTTTGCTGTGATTGGTAGTCCTTAGCAATCCGTATCGACAAGTCTTAAGAAAGTTCAAGTTGAGTCAACTAATGCGGAGTTGTAAGGACTAAGGAATTAGAGATAAGGACTCTGTAGACAGTTCCATCTGTTAGTGTGGAGTCGATCTCTTACGGGGTACTACGAATCTACGAATATGGAGTCTATAGACGGGGATTAAGTCTTGGAGCTTACGCCGTTTTATTTAATTTTGTCAATTATGGTTCGAATCTCGAAAGATTCAAATCTAATCTTGGCGTGATATGAGTGGATAAAACCAATAGGTAGGTGATGGTTGGTTAAGTGATCTAGGGCTCGTTTGTGAAGATGATGGTAAATCTCAAAGGGGAGAAATCACCCCCTAGCGCACAGGCTCAGTATTGAATCTCAAGCTCTCAGGTCAGTCAGGAGTGAGACAAGCTAAAAAGAAGCGTGTGTCTCGGTACCTAGCCGGATTGGCGCGTGTAGAAGACGCAGAACCTGCCGGTGTGCAAAGGGCCTGGTTTGTAGTAGCACCCCAACCCACCTAGCAGTCTGGTTGTTTTGGTGTCAGGAGCGTGTTGCGTCTAAACTTAATTACCTCGCCAGATGTCACCTCCCGCCATTCACCTTTTTAGAACAGGTGAGGCCTACCTCGACACTGCCCCTTCTTACATTTGAAACGCTTCTTCTATCACGCGGTCTGACGTCACGACTTGAGGGATAGCCAGATCTTGTGACGGTCTGGTCATATAAAAACCTTGACTTGTATAAGAAGCCAACTTTTAACCACCAACATTGATGGGAAGTCACAAAAATTTGGCATTCTATAAATAAGTCTTATTTGATTCATAAATTATAAAGTTCATCTTATAAAAAGTTTCCAACAATACCTCTTTGTTGATTACTGTATAATTTATATCTACATTATTAATCAAACGGGCTAGTAATGATTATTTTTTCTTTGCCATTGTGGCAACATGAGTTATCAGTTTTCAAAGAACGAGGCTCCTGTGAAAAATCCTACTGTAACTTTAAACGCTTTATTTTTGTTTCACGTCTTACTCGCCCATCCGGAATACACGTATTTAACTACACTAATGAGGATGTATAATTCAGAGGAGATTTACCCTCGTCTGCGTGTAGAGAGAGTGGGAAACAACTTGGCGAAAAAAAAAAATCCTCATTACATCCAACCTGGATTCGTATCCCAATCTCTCCGTAAACGGTGACCAAGTGTGATGATGGATTAAAAGACAAACTATAACGGTGGGAGGGAAGGGGATACGAGAAAGGGGCAGTATTTTTTGCAGTTTTTATGGCAAGCGAAACTTTTTTTGCCAAAAATAAATCAAATATTTTCCCATTAGAAAGATAGATTAATTTTTTTCACATGATGACCTCAACCTTTCTTGAAGCACTGTCTAAAGTGTCCTGGAGTTTAATGACCCCAACTTTTTCTCTTCGTTTAAAAAGTTTATCATCTAATGTCGCTATGCTCATGATGGATATTCGGGGACTGTTGATTTCATCACGTCAAGAAAATTAAACTCTATGTTTCTGCTGGAGCAATATTTTATTTATCTTTGTGAAAAAAACAGTGTTTCCATGAAAACTGCAAAAAAACTGCCCTTTTCTCCCGTCCCCTTCCATCCCACCTTAAAGTTGTTAAGTACAGTTATAGTCGCAATTTAAATTAGAAGTGTAATTAGTTCTGACTCCTTAGACCACTTGGCCACCGCCTGGCAAAATAAACTTTGTTAAAATAGATAGGCCTGTATTTGATGCCAATCGAGCCGACCCAGCTGATTGGAAACATCTACTCTACTGCATTATTTGTGTCTCCCGGTTATTATTTTATTTATTTGCGGTATTTATCGTGTATTTTCTGAACCGGCTGATTATATCAGCACACGAGAATTTTTTTGAATCAGAGCGAAAAGGCCTACCAATTTTGCCGTGAAAGGTATTTTTACATACCGCCTGGGCTTCTTTTTATGTTCCACAATCGGCATCGGACCGACGGATTTAAATCCTCGTTGACCCCGGCTTGGTTTGAACCCACGAACATCGGGTCCTGAGGTGAACACTTAACCCCAAGACCACCCAAATTGACCCCGGCTTGGTTTGAACCCACGAACATCGGGTCCTGAGGGGAACACTTAACCCCAAGACCACCCAAGTCGACTCTCGGTTATTAGAAATGTGTAAATGAGCCCCATATGAAATACATAGTTGTATAGTTGGATCAACCTCGACGGACGTTTATAATGCTGGCTAGCCTTTCCCCCCCATTTTCGCTACCGTTTTAAGGGCTTAACGGCACTGTCCGCGCTGTCATTGACTTATGTCATACTATCCCTGCCTAAGCTGGCGGAATTAGGAAAGAAATTGGCTCGCAATCCAGAACGGTTTATATTTTTCATGGCTGTCTTTGTAATTACTGGAAATGCTTGGCACTTGATAAAGATATATTTATTTATTTTACAAACTCGTAGAATAAATGTTTAAAATTAAGGTTTTCTCCTAAGGCCGCCATTGCAGACCACAAATAATAGCTACACCATGCCATACTGTGAGTGCGGATAATACAGTATGTATTATTATTATTAGCACCGCGTCTTACTACCCATTCGGGCTATACGCACAATACAGTATGTAGCACGATAGTAAAGTAGTCCCGGAACACAATCGTTGGGATCAAACACACTAGTTCTGATTGACTTATTTTGTACCTATCTTACTACCCGTCTGAGCTATTTGCATACTTATCTAGGGATACATATACTGTGCCCGTTCGGGCCATCTGCATATTTACACACTAATGGGGTGGAATTTAGATTAAATGAACCCTCATTTGTGTGGAGTAAGAGTGTAAAACAACTTAGAATAAAAACCCTCAATACACCCTTTCGAAATTTGAACCCCGATCTTCAAGATAAGACTTGATGCCTTCGTCCGCGTACCCATTGGTGTAGGTTTTATTTCTGCTGATAGCACTACGCATCAAGTCTTCTACTTACTGAACTAAGGGTCTTGGATTCGATTAGATGTAGCATTGCCTGTTATCTGATCGTTTGGTTTGTCCTTGGACTAATTAGGATAGACTGCGATTAGACTGCACACACAGCGATACAAATAAATGTCACGGTGTACCGCACAGAATAGAGACATTTACTAAAAACTTGTAAAAATTTTGAAACACTCCACCAATGAGCATATATTATGTAATACTCGTAATATACACGGTTACAGAAACATTGAATAAAGAGGAGCATCAAGGTCCACCAAAGAGCATAACAATTTTATATTTTCTAAGTTTTCCATAAAAAATATACATATTTGCTTATAGCTCCGAAACTTTTTTTTATAAAAATATATTCCAGAGTAAAATAATCTTAGTTTTAACATTACTGCAACTATATAAAAAATTGCGTGGATATGATCAAAATTGGAAATTTCTGCTTGTGTAGATTTCCCTCGAAACTATTTTCATGGAAAAATGAAAGTTGTTATTTTGTTTTTAATGTTAAACAATGTATAGATACAGAATTTAAGCAAAATCGTTAGTGGAATTTGAGAAAATCGATTTTTCTTTTTTGTCCCTTTAGTAAACTACCCTTAATTTTATGGTTACAGATCTAATTCCCAAAAACCTCTCGGCACCTTATGAAAACTCTCAAGACCATGTTTTTAGCCCGATTGGTAAAATTGTTTCGGCTCTAGTCAGCGATACAGACAAACAGACAGACAGATGGCATCGCAAAAAAGAACAACACTTTTTTGGTTTCAGGGGGTCATGAAACGTTGACAATTTAACAAAATCTCGAGCTCGATTCATTGTCGATCACAAGACCCTCGCTCTTCGAGGGCTCGATACAAAGTAAAAAGAGAACCAACAAACAAACTCATTAGGACTGGCAGAATTGCAACATATTGTACTGTAGTGGAACGTGTCTCCTTGCATTTCTCCATACTGACCCGCCACATTCAAGGCAATATTTTAGCCGTGTTTGGAATGGAAAATAAATATAAAATAATGGCGGACCTTAAAGATATATCTTTGCATTTGATTGTGCAGTGATATGCTAACTACTAAAATAAATATTTACGTATGGAAAATCATTGGCAATTATATTTTCAGTTGACTGTGGTCGAGAATCTAAAGTGATTTAAATACTTTGTGAATGTGCGTATCTTTGTGCATTGCAAACGTACATTCTTAGAGAAAAAAAACTGGTTTGTGCTTGGGTCAGTTGATTTCTCTTCCAGAAAATTAATTCTGTACGGCAGTAAATGAATCGTTATTAATTTTACAAGACATTTATAAAGCATGAAGAGGCATAGTCTACATTTTATTTAAACTTTGTGTACATGTGTTTATAAAATGCTCACAGACAGGGCCGTGTCTAGCGGGAGGTGGGGGCGGGGGGGGGGGGCAAAGTTCCAGGGGGCCACAATTTCCCCAAAGATTATTAAATTAAATTACAGTTATTATTTTAAATTGTGTATCTAATAGTGTACAGATAATTAACAGCAATAAGTATTCGCTTAGTGATAGGATTCCATTCAAGATTCCTGAAAACCCTAACTTTGAGTAATTTAAGATTCACGTTATTCGAGTAATGTGCTGAAGTACAGTAAAATATGCCACCATTGTGCTACCGCTGTCGGTCTACAGACAACTAACATTTCAATGGTACAAAGAGGAATTTACTTTTGTTAACTTAATTTGTTTGCATTTAATAAAGTATATTAATAATGTAATGGGTTGATCAATATTCCATAAAGCATGATAAATTATTAAGCAACACAAGTCCCGAGTACGTATCAATATATTATAACGGCTTAGTGCTAAGACTGATAAACTGCCGTACAAAGAAGGGGGAGGGAGGGTTCTGATTTTTTTGCCCTGGGCCTCACATTTTCTTAAAATGGCCCTGCCCACAAGCAACCATTTGTGCCATGTTTTAAGTCTTCTAAAGTAGCTCTGATGGATTAAATAGTAGAGCCATTATAGTTGTAGCAGCATTTAAATATAATATTATTTAAATTAAAAGATGACATTTGAACAAAGAAATCAAACCCGGGACCTTTGGATTAGTACTCAAATGCTCTTATAACTGAGCTCTACAGGAGTCGTCCTGTGCCCAGATTCATACCACACTCGTATTTTAATACAGAGTCTGTAATGGAAGATTCCTACACGTTCATCAGAGACTTTGCCTTAAAATATGAATGTAGAAATACCCTGGGTGCGGACCTACTCCTGGAAAGCTTTGCGGTAAGAGTTTTGGTGAACCAAGCCAAAGGTCTTAGGTTCAATTCCCGTGTCTAGGTATCATTGTTCAATTTGAAGAATACAAAGTAGTTTTGATAGAAAAAAAAGAAGTTTCTCTTATTTGTTACTTTCTGTAAAATGATGTCTAATAGTTTTAAAATGGTTGGTGTTTTTTTCTATGTGTACAGGGGGACTCCCCATTCGGCAAGTCCGAGGCCTATATTAAGCTAGAACAGCTTGGGGAAGGCTCATATGCAACCGTCTTCAAGGGTTACAGCAAGTGAGTACTAAGAACTTAAGTGATTTACTGAAAATTACACCAGAACATTGTGGGAATAGAAATCAAGACTTTTGAAGGTTGGACACTTTGACTAAATTCTACCCATGGAGAGGGTTGAAATTTTAAAATTAGTAGTCCCGATGCACAAAGTTGTGCATCTCTGGAATTTTAAATTTTTAACTAGATTTTCTTTAAATATATTAAAAACTGGATTGATTTTATTTTCTGTCTCTTTGAAGCAAATAAAAGCGTTGCCTGGTGTAACCACTGGGTACTTAAGTTAGTTTTAAATAATACATCAATCATTGAAACAGTTTTATCATTAAAAAAATACAAAAAATATAAAAACCAATAGTTTTAAAATTAAAAAATAACTTAAACTGTTTGTATTTTGCTGCTGTCAAATACAGAATACCACACTTTGATACATGTTCTGGTTTAAGTGTAATGGTGTATCTAATTTCCCAGTTAATCAGCTCTTAAGGTAATACTATATAATATAGTATGTGAATGCATGCCACATATATATTTGTTGAAAAATAAGGGAGTTGTAATGTATTTCTAGCCTGACTAACCAAGTGGTGGCCTTAAAGGAGATAAGACTTCAGGAGGAGGAGGGAGCGCCCTTCACCGCCATCAGAGAGGCGTCCCTGCTCAAAGAGCTCAAGCACGCCAACATTGTCACTCTTCATGACATTATACACACCAAGGAAACACTCACCTTCGTCTTTGAATATGTGGTGAGCTAATGATGTGTTCTTTTTTTGTGTGTGTGTGTTTTTAATAGCACCGCGTCTTACCGCCTGTTCCGGCTATAAGTCCCTTGAAATCTACAAATACAGTCCAATTTTCATAGAAAGATCCTTGTCTGGCATATAGAAAGCTACTAGATAAAAACCTACGCCTAAGTTATAATAATATGCTGTGATCCGCTTTTATAGCCGCATGGTCTAATACGCTACTTTTGTAGTAGACTAGATTGCCAATGACGGGGAGATTGAGGGTTGAATCTCGGTCAGGTATACTGAGAATGGTTTTTCCAAACTGGTTTTCCACTCTTTCTCTACACAAATGCTATTATTCCTATTATTATAACCTCTCAAGATCCATAAAACCACTTGTGTAATTAGTACATAAGCTTATAACCTTAAGAGGTAGTAAGACACAATTTTTTTTTAATGCTGCGTTTTCTTTTAAGAATTAAATGTTGTTTCTAAAACTAATAAGTTATATAATCATAGCCTAAGACAATCTACCTAAAATCACACACCCAACTTAGACTATTGTCTAAATTTACTGATTAAGTAACAAATTTATCAATAAGTATTAGAAATGGGTCTGATTGACTTTTTTAAATCTGAATCTAAAAAAAACCATGGAACACCTAAATGCCCGTTGACATAAAAATTCATTTTAGCTCAGGAACCCACTCACATGCAAGGTGTATTGTGTGTCAACAATGTGGATCAGATTGCTTGAAAAGTTGAAGACATCTAATTTTACTGTAAATAGACGGATAAAAAAATCCATGACATGAGCTCGCAAACAATTTATACTGACCAAGCAGCCACCACCGTTAGCGATGATGGTGCAAACATTTGTTGATAGAGGTGTCATATGGTAAACACAACAAACTCTCCGGCCATTAATCTCAGTTTTCTATACCGAAATCTCAACGTATATATTCAAGTAGCTCCTCATTTGCCCTCATGAGGCTTAGTTTGACCCAATTCCAGACCCACTCTTTCACAACAACAACAAAAACTCGGAAGTGCCGAGGATCAAACCTGGAACCTCTGGATTTGTAGCCAGGAACTCTAACCACTAGACCACAGAGGTGGTCAGACGATGAATAGTAATACTAAAACAATTTGTGTCAATGTGAATGTGAGTTTCACGATATTTTATCAAACTTAAGGAGAGCATATGAACAATGCTTTTCTCATATCAAACTTTAGTTTTGTAACTATTAGTAATTCCTCGAATATTTTTTCTGTACACTGTAGACATTTGTCCTATGTTTTATGCTCTTTTTGTTCATACTTCTTCCAAGAGAGCATTTCATCATTTGCCCATAGTGCGGCTTTTATTTTTACTACAAAAAATCAGCATTTATGAAATATATCATTTGTTGCAGAAATTCCTTCTTACAAAAACATGTTATGTACCATTTTAAATTTTATCATGCATAAGCAAGCTTGCATCAACTACACTCACATACAAAATTAACTGATCCTAATGAAAGCTCACAAATCAACTTACATCACATGTACAAACCCATGTATTTTTGCCCCAATTATATTTTTATTTCTCCACTTACAATTTTGCTCACATTAGTTCATGAGTTGATAAATATAATAGACATATCAACTAAATACTAGTATTTTTATAAAAATGTAAATCCAGATTCAGTCAAATGGTGAATTAATAGTCTTGACATCTGGCTCTAACGTTGGTCTTGTAATTATGTTAGCCAACTTGATTAGCGAATTAATAGCTATAGAGAAATAAACTTGAGATTTTAAAAATTGATTTCTTTTTTTTCTTTTAAATTTTAAAGTCTGAAATTTTTTTGAATTTCAAATATCCCTCAGCATTCGAAGGACTCATCCCTAGTGAACATATTTTGTCAGCGCCACTAAAAATCAAACCAGGGTCTCCTAGAAACAAGGCTGACACCTGCGACCACTTGGTCACAGGAACGGCAATCATCTGTTAGTGGTAGTTCACCTTGTATATGGGTTGCAGCACACAGATCTGTCACAGTACATGGAGAAGCACCCCGGCGGGCTAGAGCATCGGAACGTGCGGCTGTTCCTGTACCAGCTGTTGAGAGGACTGGCGTACTGCCACCAGCGGAGGGTGCTTCACAGAGACGTCAAGCCTCAGAACTTACTCATCAGTGAAATGGGAGAGCTCAAACTCGCAGACTTTGGTACAGTATATTTTTCACTCGTCGCTTTCGTGCTAACAATAATTCTCAACCATGAAACACTAATTGATTGGACAAACAATTGTTCATTTTCTTTAATGATGCAGTCAAAAAATGTGATCATCATCATCATCATCATCATCAACTGTTTTCAGCCTGTGGCCGGGTCAGTTTAGTAAAATGCCTCCATCTCCCCCTTATTCCTCAAATCATTCTGCCTCTTTTATTTTTTTCTAATCTTCTCCTCTCACTTGCACACATTATTTTATCTGCTCCTCACATCTCTTTCTTGGCCTTCCTTGCGGTCTTTTCCATCCTCCTCACATGCCCATACCATCTCATCAAATTACAGTTTGAAAAACCACTTGATTGAATTGAGATCTACTCTCTTGAAAAATGACATTTATGTAATATCCAAAACAATTATTTTGTTCTTATTATAGTTAATAGAAATTTCATATGGTGTTGTTATTATATTTATGTACATATTTAGAGTATAATATATATTTGATTTATTTATGAAAGAAAGTATAATTTATTTAGAAAAAACTCTATAGTGTCAGCCCACATGCGAGCTATACTAACAGAGCGGCCACTGCTTGTTGACGAAGATAGTGTCAACATTTGTAGATATAGGGTGTCATGTGAACAGCAAAACAAACCCTCTGGCTGTTAATCTCATTTTTCTAGACTGGATCCGTTACTTCCTTATTCAATCAGCTCCTCAATTGAGGGGGTCAGGGAAAAAGCACTTTAACCCTCATTTAATGGAAAAATTTGTTATTACTGATTTCTGGTAGCCTACCTCTTGTTTTTTTTTTTATAGTCTTTAAATATTTTTAGGATAGCTAATATCAACAAATATTTTATTTTATTTCTTACAGCTATATTTACAAATTTTATATACATTTAAATAATGAAAATATCCCATCTAAATCTATGTTGTGGCACTAATCCCCTCAAGTGTCCTCAAAAGGTTGAGTTGATCCCACCACAGAAAAACCTGTAAGCACTGGAGATCGAACCTGGGACTTTTGGGTTTGTAGACAGAAACTATTACCACTAGACAACAGAGGCAGTTACTGGACATATAAATTATCATTTATTTGTTGTTAGGTAGGTACTCTTAAAAAAATACTAAAATTGTAATATCATATTTATAATTTTTTATTGGTACCATTATTAAATAATTAACATACTGTAAGAACAGAATAGGCAGTAGCATTTAGTAAATACAAAAACATGTTTCTTTTAGCTGTCAACATTGATAATATTTTACTATATTATTAATATTCTTCTAGAGATATCAATATTAGTTGTCAAAAGTAACCACTGCAGGACACACAAGATGATATACTCACATATGAAAGTAGTTTAAGCAACTCTTGTAACTGTTGGATACTTTTCTTCCTGCTTTGTCACCCATAATGTATTATCTTAAAAGTAAAATTTTAAATAGTAAAAACATAAAGCTAGCATATTCATAAACTAACATGAATGATTGATGAAAATTTCATCCATACAAATAAAACTAGGGATTAGACTCCCAAATCCACCAAAGCCCTATAATCCTTAAGGATATTCAGGGATTCAGGAAAATTTCAGATTCAAGACTATAATCTTTGAGAAAAAAATGCTTTCAATTTTGCAAGTAATATTTATTTTAGAGGTATAATATTGATATGGTGGCTGAGAGCGCTTTATAACTATATGATTAACTTAATAACCAGCCCCCAAACCAGTGATTTAACGCTTAATTGAACGTATGAATGTCATAATGAATTAATTACAAGAAATAATGTTTAACATTTAGTTATTGTTTATATTTTATATTATTCTATTATATTTATATTTCCTTTTATCTTCATAATTGTTTCTAATATTTAAGTTTGGATTCGTAAAATAGTGAATTCGACCCAACTCTAAATAAAAAATAAATATTTTCATATACTGATTTTTCATTGTATTCTCACCTTATCTTAAAATTGTTTTCACTTGCTAAACACAACACTGCAACATTTCAATTATTTATCTCCTTCCCTGCAAACAGGTCTTGCAAGAGCCAAGTCTGTGCCCTCTCACACGTACTCTCACGAGGTGGTGACCTTGTGGTATCGCCCCCCGGACGTCCTGCTGGGCAGCACA
The DNA here is from genome assembly GCA_902141375.1 of Timema poppense. Lineage (NCBI taxonomy): Eukaryota > Metazoa > Arthropoda > Insecta > Phasmatodea > Timematidae > Timema > Timema poppense. The sequence continues at coordinate 26,681 of CABFOV010001071.1, forward strand.
GACTACTCCACCTCTCTGGATATGTGGGGTGTGGGCTGTATCTTCGTGGAGATGGTGACAGGTGTGCCTACCTTCCCCGGGGTCAGGGACACTTATGACCAGTTGGACAAGATCTTCAAGGTGACACAACATAGCTGACGTTTTAATAGGGCAAGGTCTTGTTTAGGAAGCATGCAAGTTTTCACTGTCTTACTATACATTTCCAAGCCATTATGCAATGATTCATTCTAATAAAGTGTTCTAAGACAATTAATGTTCTAGATGGTATGAGTTGTATAGAATTCCACTAGTATACTAACCTAGGTATTGAGTAGAAACTTATTAACTTTCTAATAGAGATGGGAAATTTGATTCCTCGGTTATTCAATACCTATAAATTCTTGAGGTTATCAAGAGAATTGAGAATATACCTCGATTCCTAGAAGATGCGTGCAAATGATCGTGAATGCTTTATTAAGAAATTAATGATTATCTGATGTTACAGGCTGTTCGTATGAATTTTTTTCATCATTTACTAATTATATTTTTATAATAAAACTTAATTGACTTTTTCTTCAATTTGTAATTGTTTCCCAACTTGTTCTAGAAAAAAAAACCTCCATATTAACCCAACCTTGTGTTAAGAAATATAATACTATTGTTTTGCAACTTTACTGCCACAACACAAATAATGCTACTATAGGTGTAGTTTATTTTAAAGTCTTAAAGCCAAAATTAAAATCATAACTGTAATTTGTCAAGACAAAATAGTTTCAAAAGTTTAATTATTTAAAAAAAATAGTTTTTAATTTTATATTGTAGGCCGTTTCCACTAAGAATCAAGTATTGAGGAATCGAGGAAAATTTTAAGAATCTGAATCGATAAACTGATATCATCCCATCTCAATAAACTAACAATACTTTTACTCAAATTTGATGTCATATTCAACACACCTTTAAAAATATTTTCATTCAGAATAATTAATTTTGTTCACTGTCTCACAACTGAAGTAAAAGCCTTTTAAAAAATTGGAATACTATTTTTTCTTGTGAGGACATTTGATAGTCATAATGGAATTTTATTCTGAGTTTGAGTGGCCACCCTTTTCGTTTTTCAATGTTTTTGGGATTGAATTTTGTTCAAGAGAAGACTTATCAGACAATATAAGAGTTTTAGAATCCATTACAATCACTAAGTCACAAGTGATGGATGATAACACACTTAAAAACAAAACAATAAATAAATAAAATATTATCTTTATTTTAATTTGACACTTGGGTACGCAAACCACTTTAAAGGCTTATTAGAGTAGTTTAGTTTGTAATGGTATTATTATTATTATTATTATTATTATTATTATTATTATTATTATTATTATTATTATTATTATTATTATTATAGGGCTGTCATTTTTTCTTCCTATACAAACAAAACATATACGTGCCTCATATACGTTTGGTCAAGAGCGTAGTTAAGTGACAGTAGAAGCTACCAGATCTATACTCATGTATCCATTCACCAAACCATATGATCTGCGAGACCATTTGTCGAGTTTCTTTCACTTTTGGCATTCAAAACTTTTACAACAAACAAGTTATTTTTAATTGTCTTTTTTTAACTGCTCATATTACTTCTCCTAGCCGTCATTTACTATCACTTCAATGGTGCAGGACTCTTAATGTAAAATTTAAATAATTTTATTCTGTCTCTTTTTAAGATATGAACGTATTCGAGGCAAGAATCCCAAATCACCCTATTAATTATGAAAAAGGAAGAGCTCACATGTTTATGTGTGTGTTTGTGTGTTAAGATTTTGGGGACGCCTACAGATGATGACTGGGACGGAGTGACCCACCTTCCTGGGTACAAAAACCACAAACTGGGTTTTTACAGGGGACAGAAACTGGGTCTTTCGTTTCCACGACTCTACGACATCATGGAAGGAGAGAGCATGGCCTCTGCATTGTTACAGGTTGGGTAACTTATTTCCTAACCTTTGTATCAATATCATTTAGGTCGAACTCCTTTGTTTAGTCAGTAGAGAGTCTGAATATTGAGCAAAGTGTTTGGGTTTGATTAACTGAATGGCTGAAAAATATATAATTGGTGAAATGAGGGTTTTCCGTTTCACAGTGACAAATTAACAGCCGGGGATAGATAGCTGTGTCTGGTCTAGATTTAAGCTAATGTATAAGCCACATGCTGATATAATTGATCGGTTCAGAAAACGCACCTCAAACAAGATTTTTTTACAAAAAATAGCAGCTAGGTCTTGCCATAATTTACAAATGAATGGGATCTTTTTTAGCAGCAATGATGGGGCAAGTTGCCCGAGTAAGCAGAGTTTGTTTATAAACTCTACCTGCACATTTTTCTCGTAGCTCAGTAGAACATTCATTGGCCGGGTATCAACATAAACACATTACATTGAGAGGCATGTAGAGCAGAACCTATGTATGGTTGGTCACATGGGAACTTAGTGTGGGAGATATAATCACTGGCCCTGAGTACCCTGGCAACATCCCACAACGAGCCACTGCTTAGCAGGATTTTAATATAGTGGGAACATATGTGATCATTACAGTCCCTCCTCATGTTACGATACATTCTATCTATGTTTATAGGGTGGTCTAGGGGTAAGGTGTCAGACTTCTTTGCTGGCGGCCGGGGCTCAATCCTCGGTCCCGGCACAGATTTATCTGATTACCAACTTCACCTCTGACAAGACATCTTGTGAATGTGGGGAATGCCAGGCCTCCACCGTGGTTCGTATTCCACGTTAAACTGTAGGTGCTCCATTTCATCTCACAATCACCCTACCATTACACATTAGCGTAAGATCGTATAAGCCGAACGGGTAGTAAGACGCGGTGCTAATAATAATAATAATGATGTAAAATAGACTCTCACTTTAATTATTGTTCCTAGTTTAAATCTCACATGCATATATATTTTTGTTAGACACACTGCATGGTTCTTTTGATCAAAAGAATTAAGATATTCAATTATTTCTTTGATCACTTTTTTTTAAATCCATTTTTTCTATTAGTTTAAAAATAAGTAAAAGAAGATGCAACCATCATTTTAAGAAATATCAGCTTTCTATGCATAAATAGCACTTGCACCAACTTATCAAGTATGATTCCTCTATAAGACTAATTTTAACTCTAACATCTAGCAACAGGGTCAGGCTGAAATTATCAATCTTGGATATCCTAAGAATTGTCTAGTCACCTTTTGTTAACCCACTTTTCTTTATCATCGCAGCAAAGCTACTTGCTTGTTGGGAGTCCCACTAGTTGCCCTTTTTGGTTGACAGGTTTACAAGCTTTATTTATACACTTCACTTAACCATTTATAGTGTTGCCAGTAAGAGTAGACAGTAAATGAGAAAAAATGTACACACACATTTAAATGTAAGCTTGCTGAGTTTGTGTAAGTACTGTATAATCTTATGGAATAAACAAGCGCAACCTAAATTAAATAAGAAACATTGGTTCTAGAAATAGAGCTCAAAGGTAATTTAAAAAAATACATATTTGCTATGCATTCATTAAATTGTAAAGTATATATTATTTTTATAGCCTATATTTACTTTAATTTTTTTTATCGGCGCATGTTACGACTTGTTCAGAATTTATGCATATGTGTGCATAATATTTTCAATTTTCGCCATAAATTAATTTCTCAGCGAAAAGAGATTTTCCTTATAGTTTTCTCAATTCTAGTAAACATTTGTCTATAAATTTGATACATTAGTTTTTTAATGGTCAGAAAGAAAGGTTATAGAAATGTTTATGACTGTGAGCACAAAATAACAAGTGTGGCTTATAAAAGGAAAAAAAACTAAATTCATGAAACAACAGGAAGCTAGGAAAATTGACTGTGATATAATGATAATGTTATAAGAAACTTATAAATTATGTGAAATTGGCAGAAAACATTTTAATACATTTTCTTTAGTCTTTATTTATTAACCAAATAGTAGTGCATGAAGGGATTGTCTTTATTTTAACACATCAGCAAATTTAATTTACAACACTTGATTATTTAAATTTTGCCCTCTGTTATCATAAAAAATACAAATGATTTAAAAAGTGATTTGTTAACTCGTCCCTTATGTCCTCATTTATATTTTTAGCCCGGATACAGTCATAACTAAAACACCCAAGGCATACTGTTTAGAAGTTTTTCATTGGAAATAAATCAAAATTCAGTTGCAACCCAAGTTAAGTTTAAATGAATTAAGTTTGTTTTGTTGGGATTTTTTTTGTTGCAAAAAATATAATAAAACTGTTAGGTTATGCTTATTGAATTTGGCAGTCCTTTATTTGTGGCAACACACTATAAAGAGGATGGTTTACGATAAACTTAAATATTTGGATAAAAGGAGTATGCGTATTTAAAAAAAAATCTTTAAATTTTCATAAAATCTGGTACAAAATTTGACATCATTTTTATATACCCTACCTAATATATATCTGCAATCCACAGTTTGTGGTATTCCAAGGTTAAAAAATATATTATTTATATTGATAAGTGTTCAAAACATAACAAAGAACTTAGCTATTCCTATAAAGTGAGCCAATTTTAGATTTCTCTTAAGTGGTAAGTTGAGGTTGTATATAGAAGACACAATACGAAATGTGTCAACAAAATAGCACTGAGCACCGAAATATTCTGATTTCTTGTAAGTTGTAAGTATAAGTGATAGTGAATGGAGCCAACCGGAGAGAAAAGTTAGGTTAGGCTTAGATTGGGACACACACTTCTCTCTTTATTTCTTCTTACACTTTTCACACTTCCACAGTTACACTGTTTTAATGTTTGGAAATATTCCTTTTTCATTTAGAGAGACAGATATAAAACATACATAAATACATTCTAATATATATTCATGTTAGTAAAATTATGATTGCAAAGTTCGATAAAATATTCAAATAACTGCACGAACAAACATTCCACTACAGATAAAGCTGACCGGCAGCACCACCATAGGATAGCTCATAATGTTTTTTCGTCAACTACCCTAAAACATCTTGAATTAATGTCAGTTTAAGATGGAGTGTTGATTTATTATATAAAAAAGTGTGGGTTGTACAAAAGCTAAGTGTATCAAAGTTACACCTGCCTAAGCCTGTACATACAGTAAAGAAACTATTGTATAGTTTACACTTTTTGTGACAAAATTATTCCAGCTTAGAAGAATGTTTGATATTTTCTCAGTTGTCTCATTTTTAAGCTGAATTTCTTTCATGAAACTTAATTTTTGTCAACCTAAAGCGCTATAATGCTAAATTGTTAATATTGCTTGTAACCCGCTTCGGTAGCCGCGTGGTCTTAACTCGCTACTCTTGTGTTGGATTAAACTGCCAAAGATGGGGATGTCGGGGTTCGATCCCAGTCGAGTGCACTGAGGGTGGTTTTCCCTGAACAGTTTTCCACTCTCCCTCCACGCAAATGCACATGCATTTCCTCTAAATTAAGCCTTCCTAGTCCCTAACCCATTGGTGTAATTATTACACAGGCATATAGCCCAAACGAGTAGTAATATGCAGTGCAAAAAATAAATGTTTGTATGGTACTTAAAAACTTTCTCACTTTGTTTTGTTTACTTCATCTAGCTCAATCCAGATGATCGAATTGGCGCAGACAATGCGTTAAGGCATCGTTACTTCTCTTCCTTGCCTCCAAAACTCTACGAACTACCAGATGGTAAGTTTATTTATATGTACTTGTATAATGATATATCATGTTTAATCAATGCAGCCTTAAAACTAGAAATGAAACAAAGCACCATTCCATGACTTTCTTTCTCATATCGGGGCTTTAATATTGCTATATACATATACACACACACAATATATATCTCATCTACTGGAAATTGATGCACTAACATTTTGTATATTGCAATATCGCCTTCAAATAATAAAAAAAAAAAGTTTCAAAAAATGTTTTTGGTGGTGAGATATATTACAAAGTTCTTGTATAAATAAATTTAAATTAGTTGGAATGTGTCATTTGAATCTCTTGGATACCTACTTAGGGGATGTTAAAGATTCAAGTTTTCAAAGAAATCTTGGATTCCATATTTGAAAATATAATATACACATCAAAATTTTTGATTAAATTTTTTTAAACAGCTATTCAAATGATAATTGATCTCTGTTGGCTTAGTCCAATATAATTAAAGGCCAAATGTGAAAAGCAGACCCAAACCATTAATTCACGACACAACCGAATGCCATAGTCATCATTAACTGTTTCCATTCCGTGGTAGGGTCAGTTTAGATACCTCAGACGTCTTCCATCCTACTACTTCCACTTAACTGAATGTGAATTCATATATTTTTATTTATTTTTAATTTAGATTTTAAACAACAACCAAAGAATTAATCTGAGCAAAATCTGAATTGAAGAGAGAAACAAATCATAACAACGTGTGAAAGTTAAAACCTCAAATGCTTATTGTGTTTTATAAGATTCAACCCTTCTCTAAAAATTGAACTTTTTTTAATCATTAAAAACCTTTGAAAATGTGTAATGATTTTATGTGCTACATATTGATCCAAATCAGATGGTTTGGACAAAACAAAATTGAAATATTTATCTTTGAGAAAAACTTATTTTTTGCTCTTTGAGGTACATTTTGCTATATTTGGAAGGAGGTATAGGAAAGATTGATATAAATTATAGGTCGAATACTATATTTATCGAATCCAAATCTTAAATTTTCTTACAAATCTCAAATCCAAAATATTTAAAATTTGAGTTTTGAAATAGTTGTTAAAGTCTTGGCACGTGCGAAAAACGGTATTTTTTTTTGTCATATCTGCTACGCCATAAAAAAACAAAATTAACCTCTTTTTGAGTAAATGAATCTTATATTAATATAATTTTGTTCTTTTTTGAGATATAAGCAAAGGTCTCTTTAATTGCATTCAAGTTATCTTTTTGAGATTCTTATGAATCTCGGATCTCTTGAATACAATTGGATTTTTGTATTTAAGCATTCCATCTCTATTATAAACGTATAAAAAGCCATATTATGTTTGTTCCCTTTTATATTAGTTGTTTCTATGCATCTTTCCAAAAACTTCTTCCAAATATAATACAATTGAAAATAGTATATTTTTACCACCGCATCCTACTACCCGTTTGGATTACACTCATATGTACTAAATATGTGAATGTGTTAGGAATGAGAGGATGAATTTAGAGGAAATGTGCCCACATTAGCATGGAAGAAGAGTGAAAAAACCACCCTAAATACACTTGACCGGGATCAAACCTCAATCTCTTTGTCACTGGCAGTCTACTCTATTGAGAGAGTGACGCCTTAGACCATGTGGCCAAAGATAAAATAATATTCTTAGTTAAAATTATAACTTAAATATTTCTGTATGAATACAAGATTTTTTGATAAATAATTTAATTGATTAATTGATTAATTTTAATTGTTAGCACTATAAAATTTCAAGTTTTTAATAGATTATTTTGTTGCATCTATTTTAGAAACTTCAATCTTCAGTGTAGAGGGAGTGTATTTATTTCCTGAAGGCCGACCTTGTGCTGTGAAGACTTGAAGTTTGTCAAGTATATGAGAGAAGTGTTTACAGCGAATTGTCAAGAAAGCCCCCCGCACGGCGAGGAAGCGTGCGGTCTGCCTGCCTTGCCGTGTTATCGTTGGAACAGCTCAGGGAAAACAATTTCCTTTCTATTCTGAACACAATTTCCAGTGCAGAAGTAACTGCTTTTTTTTATTATTATTATTTAATGTACTGCAGTGGCTGTAGAAATATTGTGATGCAGTAACATGCAAGTCATGAGGGACAATGTGTACATTTGTTAGTTTCATATTAACACACAAAGAGTTATTTTGTGAAGTTGAATAGATAACATTTTAATAACCGTTGAAGCAAAACGTTGGTTATTTATAGCAAAGTTTCAACTGACCAGACTAAAACTTGATATGCAGTTTAGTTGCCCAATTGCGAGTTTAAATACTCCAATGTGATAAACTGAAAGAACGTACGAAGCATTATCTGTGGTAATGGGGTGAGCACAATATCAAAAATTGTTTCCTCGGACTACATAAGAATGAAAAATACATAGTATTCAATCCCAAACAGGAAGATTTTTAACGTTCCCTATAGATAACTATTTAAAAGGAAAACCATTCAACCCAAAATAAATCAGTTAATAGTTTCAATACTGTATTCTAATTGATATTTCAAATAGGTTCTAAAACTTAAAATTTGTAGGCCTTATATACTAATATTTTAGAATTTGAAGGTGAATTGAAAAAATTAGAGTAACTTTTAAACTAAATAGTACAAAATATTTATTTGATATTCTTGTATAGGCTGTGGACACAGATATTATATCACCGGAATTAATTAATGTACAAATAAGCAAGACTAAATTTTTAGACTTGGTGTAAATACTTCAAATTAAAACAAAAGTAAGACTTCTTTGTTAACCTTAGAAACACATTTTTTTAAATTATTTACAGTTTCACTATTTTTGTTTTATACTTGCCACAATAATTTTATCCTTGTAAAACACATTATACATCGCACTTCCATTGATAGTTCCAAACAACATTCAAACCAACAAGTTTTAATAACATATTTTTAGCGAAACTAGTCCCTATGCAAACTCATTTATTTAAAATTGTGAAAATTGATAATTTTCCTGAAATGGAAATGTTAGATCTACACAGTTAAATCACAAGGCTTTGATACATCCTTTCTTGCAAGTGTTTTTGAGGTTCATCAGTAGGTTAACAAAAGGAACCTAAGAGGGTGTAAGAATTTATAAAAATATATTCTAGTATAAATTAAAGAGGGATAGCCAGCACACTTACCTGAATGGTGTTGTAATAAAACACAAAAATACATTTGAATTTTAAATACTATATTTTACTGCCATTGGTATCTTATTCAGGTTCAAAATGTTAACTGTTGCTCTTGGTTGGACTGCAAGCAAGCAATACAACCAAAAACAACAGTCTACACATTGAACCTGAAGAAGCTGCCGGTTGCATTGAAATATAGTTTTTAAAATGTGTTTTGTGTTAGGTAAAAATTGTTTGGATAAAATACTTACTAAGCATCACTCATTTAAATGTTCTGTCTCCTAGTTTCAATCATGATTTAGCTCAGTGCTCTATTTCAAATAAAAGTGTATACTGGATATTTGTAGTGTTTAAAAAATCTTTGAAATCCAAACTATTTCAGAGATGATGAAATCGTTGTTTCATCCACACACAACAATTTTTAGCAAGATATTACTATTTTATAAAATTCAAATAAATTCCACATTGGGTTTGAATAGTATTCTAAAAATGATTGATTTAGTATATTAATTAATTAGTCAAATTAATCATTCAATAAATTTTTAACTTTATTCTTTAATCTCTGGATTGTATCAAATATACAAATTCCTGCACCTCTATATTACCCACCTCCATGCAGTGTTTGATATTGTGCCCGCAGCAAATTTTTCTCTAGCCAAGAAATATTTTCATGATAGTGTCGATATCTAATTAAGTACATTAGATAGCAATTTAAAATAGGAAATATGTTTTAGACTTGTTTTTCTTTCATTAGAGAAGGAGAAATGCAAATCCATCGCCATCGAGTTTGTAGCACTGTGTATGTCCATTCCTTCCAGTATGCTCAAAGTTTATGATTGACGACTAAGCTCTCCTTGGCATGAATGCTTTACTCTTCTCACGTTTCAATTACACTTTTAATTCGCTGTCAAATTATATATATAAAAAAACTTAATTTTTGAAGTGAATAAATTGTTTGAGACTAGATCTGATTTTGTTTTAAAATAATTGTAGTTATTTGCAAAATATTTTGGTGTCACCGTGAGTTTTAAAAATAAATGCATGTAAAAGTAGAGTTAAAAGGTGAACATTCATTAATCAACAACATTTTGTACATGATTTTTTTTTATATAATTATTATAATTGACTTTAACGTAAATTAACTGTGTGTGACGGTTTAAAAAACCTCGAATACAGTTATGAGACATTAGAAAATGTAAAGAGTAATTATCGCCAAATTTAACCTTTACTTATGTTTTAATCTCAACATATTAAACAAAGCAACCACAGTCAGGAGAGGAAACTATGAAAATTTAATACATCGGGGAAAATAGTAAATTTGGCTGCCTATAAAAAATACATTTTCTTTTATTGCTTCCTATTCAAACGCAATTAATTTTGCCATAAATATACACATTTCCATTATTTATAGTCCATTTGAATTATTTTAAATATACTTTTAAAAAACTATATATAAATAAAAAAAACTTAAGTACATTTTAAAATAATTTTAATGGATTATTTGACTTATTGTTCGGTAAAATTCTAGATATGTTTGGTTTATTTTTGTGGCTATCCTGATAAAAGAAACAACTTTTATCTTCAACGAACAGTCCACATTCACATTGTTTTATAGTCCATGTAAGATAGCAGAAAAACATTCATTTCATAAGCATTGTATATGAAGTTATGCTGGTAGATGAAGAAAATTAGATAAATGGTTTTAGTGTCAAGTTGAATTTTTTTTTATATACTATTATTACAGTATTAAATTATTTTTTTAAATAAAATAAATGTTTAGTAATCAAAACCTCATGTTTTTTATTTACATTCATATTTATGCATGATCCAAACCTATAACTTTTTATGCAATACTTTTAAAAATAACAATAATAAAAAATGTAATAACTCTTTTTATTAATTTTGATGTTATTTATGTTCCCAAAACACCGGGACAATATCATTGTTTGGACTAAAAATAAAAAACAGCAAATAATACCATGTCAATGTGAATCGTCAAAAATAGCCATTCACCATTTGTTTCTTATGAGTCAATAATATGCCCACTATTAATATTTCGGCGAGATACTCCACCTTAAAACGCTCGAAGCACAGACGTCAGAGAGACTTCCCCCACCACGTCACCACTTTTCCTCCGCTCGCATGCCCGAGCGCCTGAAGCAACAAACACACTGGTTTTCAGACGCAGTTTTTAGGTATTAAATCAGACCCTACTTACATTTCATTATATGGGGGTTGTAGATAAACTCTTCACGAACAAATAGCGCTTTGAAAAATCACTTTGACCAGTATAGGCCGCTTCCAAGTCATTTTTTGTGAATACCCGTTTTTACATACTCGCGATTTCCGCAAAAAGTTATGATTATTTTTGCACAAAATTTTTATTGTAGGTGGTCACCAATAAGAGCTACAATTTAAGCCCTGAAACAAGTTCCTGTGACAATTACAACTCCAGTAATTAAATGTTAAAAAATGGCAAATTTTTATGATTTTGATTTTTTATTGGCAAAAATTGTAAACCAATTTCAATCAACCAGGGCTATTTTTTTTTTGTATTTTTAAGTGTTAACACAGGCTATTTTTTGTTTTTCGGAACAAAAAATTCACAACTTAAAATTAAAAATACCAGCTTTCAGCACTTTATGAATTTTTTTAACGTAAAAGCTACAAGCCGATTTAGTCAAAAGTATATACATTCAGATTCTACCATTTGTCTCCTAATTATCACGTTGAGAAAGGGTATGGTTAATTTATTTTAAGAAAAAAACTATCTTACCTGGACTATTATCAGTATCAATTTTGTGTAGTATTACATTAAAATCAGGAATGATAAAACCTTGGAAAAGCATGAAAATTTTACTATCATTGTTTGGCACACATGTTTGCACATTTGTTTTCTATACATTATTTTGTTTTTTCAAACTGTATTCTACTTGACATAATTCACATAATTATAACAGTAACACATCTACACACTTTTAATTTTTGTATAATTTTTATATCACATTGTCAAGTTTCTAAAAAACTTATGCTTGTTTCTTTAGTCACTAAAAATATTGTAGCAAAATTAAGAAATATAGGAAAAATATGTTTATAATATGAATAACAAAACTTGTCCAGGAATGACATTTGCTAGAAACTATTAGAATCGACAAAATATAGTTAAATAATTACTGGTCTAGCAAATTTGAATTTTTCTTTGGTTTTAGCATTTTGCTCACTAAAGTTATAGCTCCAAAATGTTTAGTCATAGCATAAAACAAATATTATTAATTTCTCATAGCTTTGTTCCCAAGTGCTCCTATTTATTCATAACTGTTTAAAAAGTAATTTTTGTTTGGATTGTTAAATTCATGATCAATTTACAGCAGATATCAATGCCATAGTATGGAAAAGTCTGGTTTTTTTATATATTTTTTAAAAAATTTGTACATATCTCATATTTAAATAGATAAAACTTTAACCTATTCAGTTTGAAACCAGACTTTCTATCATTGGAAAAGTATTATTTCTATAAATACATGCAGATCACTTTAGTTTACAATATATGGCAATGTCATCTTTTTATCAATTTTTCTAATGATTAGCTGTCCTAATGTTAATGTACAACTATTTTACTTTGTTTACCTAATATATGTATAGTTCAAAATAAATTCTTATATTTTTGCTAAAGGTTATTAAGAAAATACACAATATTATTGCTTATTTTATGCCCAATTTAAAACACATTTAAAATATAATTTTGAAAATAAACCAACAATGCTATAGTATATTTTCCTTACTTTACATTTTAAAACCGTAATCTGTATCAGACATATCTTATATGACATTTTGTAGTTTAACTTTTAATCATTTAGTCTGTTGATCATAGGTCTACATGTTCAAAGAGATTTTTTCTCTTCTTTAGCCTAACTAAAATATATCTCATTTACATTAGTTTTAAGTTAGAGACTGAAAATAAATTTTTATCCAAGCAATATTTGTATAATTAAGTACAGGTGTACCTTGGGACCTTTTAATAGTATACATTTATAGTAAATTCAGTCATGTGCCAAAATATATATATCTTTCAGACATTTTCGCATTTAGCAAGCATTTCATGCATTTAATCTGTGATTTCTAGGATAACTTTAAAGTTAACCTTTTGGTCAGTTAGCTTGTAATAATTTATATGTTGTGGTGTTTGAAATTCAATCTGAAACTTTAAATATATTTGTTGTATTGAATTTTCAAAACTGGTAAAAAGGCTTGAAAGTATCTTTCGAAATTGCAGTTAAAGCTTTTTAATTTGTAGCCTTCAGTTAAGTGCTAATTAACTTTGAAATAGTCTGTGCCATTACTGTAATAGCATTAAATTATTAAACATATTCTGGTTATAGGATAATTATATTTGTTGGTCTTTAATATTGTAGTAAAATTTCCACCAAATTGTTTAAGTGAATTGTTAATTTGTTTTGAGTGGTAAGTTAGAAAATGGTGGTTAATCTTGAGCAGTAGCTAATTGAACTTTGTTGTATTAAAAAAAAATAGCCTTTGCTATGTTAGATTTGTGTATATAATGATTGTATCAAGCAGCACGTTTAAAAAAAATGAAGTTGTTTCATTTTATCAAAAGTGATTAGAAAATGTTTTCTGAAGTTGCGTAGTTTTGAGTCCTAATTATATTAGGCCCGGGAGTAATATTCATGCTAAAGAAAAACTAATAGTAAATTCTGTATATTTTACAGTGAACAATTCATAAGAAAAATACAATGGCTTATAATGAAACATAGTGTACATGTCTTACTTAAATTGATTGTCTTTTATGCATCATAAATGGCCTAACCTTTTTTAACTACTAGATAATGTCCCTAAAAATACTTCAATAAAGGGTTCATTGAAAAACAACGTTTATTAAACTAAATTTAAGTTTTGTTTGTACTATTTAATTAAATTTGATTTTTATTTAGGTCCAATTTTATTACCGCCATGAATTTTATAGTAGACCTATTTCTGAATAACAAAATTAAAAAATGTAATATTTCTTCTTTATTTTCAATTACAGACAATCATAGTCATTAATGTTAAAACCAAGAAAATTTGTGAATAGCAAACAAGTATGGCTACCACAAGGCATTTCAAACATAAAGATGAATACAAAAGCTAATTATTTTTGTCTGCTTGTATACTGCCATGAAATGGCTAAATCCTCTCCTCACATTCTTATTGGCTGATTATTTTTACTACACTACACCCATAACATATAAGAAGTTGATGTTAAATCAACCTCTTTTGCACTATGTGCTATACACTATTTGCTACTAGAATACATTATGCATGAATATAAACCCAGCCTTACTGGCCAAATAAGAGTTGGTTAATTTAAAGGAAGCTATGCACTTGCCCCCCAAATGCACCGACCCCATCCTGAAGTTTCGTCCAATCAATAAGCGCTGTATGGTAGTGAGAATCGGACTGTCCAGCACCATGCCACCATTCTCTTGCTGCTTATGTGATTAACTCATGCTCTCGTCATTTCACACTATTATACATTGTTTACGTTGTAATGAATAATTGAGAATGGAATTATTCATTGTAACATATTTATATTATTATAAATAATTTAAAAAAGTGTACATAGTCGATGGTTGTTTATATTGCTAAAATAAGATTGAATTATTAATAAATGTCTCTTTGTAATACAAAGTTTATATATATTTTATTCTTTTTTTTTTATTTGGGTTTAGATATAAGGAATATTTTGAATTTCCTTCAAAACCCCTTCACCTTCCTCGAAATAAAACAAACTAGAGTTGGTGCGAATCCATTTTTTTACAAATCTGAATCTTGTAAAAAATTATGAACATAATAGAAAATATAAATATAATAGACGAATATAAAATAGAAATAGTAACTAAATGTTAACATTCTTTCTTATACTCCATTCACTAAAACATTGTCAAGTGTTAAATTACTGGTCTGGGGTCTGGTTGTAAGTTAATCTTATAATTACAATTGGTTCCGAGCCACCAATAAGCAGTATTATAACTAAAACAAATGAAAGTTTTTTTAAATGATTTTAGCTTATAATCAGAAATTTCCTCGAATCAAAAACATTCCAAAGGATTCAAGGGCTCATTCCTAGTTTCAATTGGATTTTCATTTTAATTAAAGATAAATTGAAATGTAAACTTATTATGTGCAGATAGGTAAATTATGTAAAAGGTTAGTTTGGGTTTTAGAAATTAGTGTCATCTTTTTTGACAATGGCAATAGATTTTTAAAAAGGATGAAATATTATAAATAATTGAAAAATGGTGTATGAATTTTCTTTAATATAGCGCTACTGCTCTATTTAGGATCCAAAAAACCATAGCCATGTGTGAACGTTAATCTGTGCTTATGATTTCTAGCTTTCAGATTTGGGCCATATATAGTTTTTGCTTATAGTTAAGGAGACATTTTTTAAAGAAAGGTTTGTTGTATATTTCATATTATCTCTTGAAGATAAAACTATAAATATTCCAATTGCAAAATATGTTGGAGATTTGAACAGCCGTGTCTTTATAATTTCTGTGCAACAGCCATGTAAAATCATGTTCACGTTAGTTTAAACGGCATGGGTTTGTTAAGGCCTTTTTTATATTTATAAAAAATCTTTAAATGTTCACTAATTTGTACAATTTTTATCTTAGTGTTCTAAGCTTAAGGAGTATTATTATTATTACCGCGTCTTTCTACCCGTTCGGGTTATACGCATTTACGCTAATGTGTAATGGTAGGGTGATTGTGAGATGAAATGGAGGACCTACAGTCTAACGTGGAATTCGAACCACGGTGGAGGCCTGGCATTCCCCACATTCACAAGATGTCTTGTCAGAGGTGAAGGAAGGGTTTGTTAATCAGATAAATCTGTGCCGGGACCGAGGATTTAACCCCGGACCCCAGCACAGAAGTCCGACACCGACACCTTACCCCTAGACCACCAGGTCACC
>CABFOV010001071.1:54051-71362 GCA_902141375.1 Timema poppense
CGGTCCCGGCACAGATTTATCTGATTACCAAACCCTTCCTTCACCTCTGACAAGACATCTTGTGAATGTGGGGAATGCCAGGCCTCCACCGTGGTTCGGATCCCACGTTAAACTGTAGGTCCTCCATTTCATCTCACAATCACCCTACCATTACACATTAGCGTAAGTGCGTATAACCCGAACGGGTAGTAAGACGCGGTGCTAATAATAATAATATACTCTTCCTGTCACCGTTCCCACTATGTCGAACCGACACTTGTATCGGGCCGATAAAAATGTCGAAGGCGCTACTGACTGTACTATTTATATGGAACTGTTCACATATTTTCCGACCCGATAAAAGTGTCGTGTCGGAAGTTAATCGTTTGTAGGATTGTATTGCGCAGTTTACACTTGTGGTGACCTGCAGTGCCGACCACCCTCAGTAGTAGAGAGGCGCACACCCAGATAGAACCTTGCTTACCAATTACTTGTTATTTTGTGTGTTAATTTGTTAACTTGCTATCATGGAGGTTGAAATAAATCCCGAAATTCTAATCCTACTTGTTTGAAATGTTCCTAGAGAAAATCTTTCAGCGAGGATTTGGTGCATCCAATATTTTCTTCTTTTTTACCTTGATTCCGTCTTTTATTATAAAAGTACCACATTACAACCAGGTCCTCGTCGTAATCCATCGCAGCCACGGAGTCAACTCTACTGGACTGAATTGACAACACTTATGATCTGAGGGCTCTGACAGCCGGTAGATGGCAAAAGTGTCGGTCCGAAATAGTGAGTGTAAACAGAGGGCTCCGACAACCGATAGACGACAAAAGTGTCGGTCCGAAATAGTGTGAACGGACCCTTAAGTCTATCATGAAAAGGACGCCTTTAAACGGCCAATGAAGCAGCTAAAATATTAAAACTGTTTCCATTTTATTAACCATATGTATTTGACGTGGACTTTCTGGACCGAATTATCATACACAACACACAGTCATCGGCCAATGCTAAATTGATCGGACATGACAGAAATCGAACCCAGGACCCTTATCTCAGTAGATCGGCACGCTATCGACTGAACAAAATGCCAGACTTTTAAATTTTTCTTAAAACTATTATCTTTAACTATATCCTCAAGTCCAACAGCTTAGCTCAGTCGGTTGCGTATCTGTCTACTGAACTAAGATTCCCGAGTTCGATTCCTGGCATAGCTGAAAAATGTATCATTGGTGGAATGTGGTTTTTCCCCTTTCAAAGCGGTGAATTAATGACTGGGAGCTGGTTGTTGTGTCAGTTCTGGATGTAAGTTAGCTTATAAGTCGTGTGCTGATATAATCAGTCGGTTCAGAAAGTGCACGTTAAATACCTCGAAGAATTAAAAAGGAAAGCACCCCCAAACCTCACATTTCATTCTTCACTTGCATTAATCGACTTCATATGGTGACTGTCATACAACTGTCGTGATGTCCGTTTTGAATTTTAACTCCAAATGGGTGACCTGGTGGTCTAGGGGTAAGGTGTCGGACTTCTGTGCTGGGGGTCCAGGGTTCAATCCTCGGTCCTGACACATATTTATCTGATTACCAAACCCTTCCTTCACCTCTGACAAGACATCTTGTGAATGTGGGGAATGCCAGGCCTCCACCGTGGTTCGGATTCCACGTAAAACTGTAGGTCCTCCATTTCATCTCACAATCACCCTAACATTACACATGAGCATAAGTGCGTATAACCCGAATGGGTAGTAAGACGTGGTGCTAATAATAATAAACTCCTAATGACCACCGATGAGAGTTCCACTTTCTTCAGAGACTGACCTTGGACGATGCCCTTACAATAACCACTCTAGTCAAGTGTGCAGTTAGTCCTTCGAGTCATCTTGAAAACATGAAAGGGAATTAATCAACAACATTCTTTCACGGAAAAACCATTTACTAGTTTTCCAACTGGCAGGGCAGGGATAGTGTCCCTGACTATGACCCAGGAGGACTCAAGTTCGAATACCGGCTGGGTGAGTGTTTGTTTGTGTGTGATGGAGATATTGTCTTGACACAAGCAACTGTGGGATAATATTTATTACAAGGACATGTCTGGTCCGCCTAAGGCTTGCCGCACACTGAATAGGATCGGAATCGGAACCTAACGAACGGAAACGAGTTTTGGCTTCCACATTGGGGAAATGGCGTTCGGAATATATAGCAACCAAAAAGAGTGAATAGATTTTAGTGATGATGAGGGATAGTAACAGTGAAGAGAAGCCAATGATGGCTGCTCTTGTCCCTTGCTGCCGATGAAGAGAATAAAGAAGCAGCTTCAAAAAGATCTTAGGTGCACGAAATTTCTTCCCACGAATTTTCTTTCATCGCTGTCATAGTAATGTTTGTTACCAATGTCATAAATTATAGTATATCGTTGGACTAAATTGATTCTTCCTTCATCCAAAGACAGTTTTAAAAATAGACAACAATCGCTGAGGAATTGGAAACTAAAATTAACAGATGTACAGTTGAGCGCGAGTGTAGGTTATGATGCAATATTCTAATCCTGAGGACGGATGCGCATAGCTTCAGAATACGCCGGAATATTCCCTCCTTGTCAAACCCATCCGTTCCGATCCGAGCCGGTGTGTGGATCTCCATTAAAATCCATGTAGTCAAAAATTCCGATTAATTCCGTTCTGATTCAATACAGTGTGCGGCAAGCAAAACGTCTGTGAATCAAAGCTTTAGTTTTAAAAAAAAACACTCAATGGATGGAGGGAAATTTCGACGGCTAATCTAACGGTTCTGATAGACCAATTTATCTCTTCATTCAGCTTTTTTTTTCTCGTGGGACTAGTAGAAACTGTGGAAGGTTAGTTGTAAATCTGGCAAAAGGCCGATACATCATTGGAAATATAATTAAGTTTATAGACGCTAGGTTTACAACAACAACAAAAAAAGTTCTGGTATACTAGCAGAATGTTATTTCACCTTCCCGTCGTTTGAGAAGCTCAGGGCCTCTTTCACACGAGCAATAGTGTTCAACCTTATTGGTTCGCGTACCCCTAGACGTAATTTAAATTTAACTTTGTACCCCCTAAATTGTTGGCGCATAATGCAAGATATTCTATCATATACATATAGAGGAGAGAGAAAAAAATGCCGCTCCAGATTTCATGTCTTTACGTACGGGTCTCTTGAGGCTAACCTTTAACCTGGCCCTAATTATTCAATGTTTATCATAAAATTATATATTATATCTTCTTAAGTAAACAACCCTAAGGTTGTTTTTATGTGATTTATATCCACCAGGAGCTGGTAATAAGTACACTCAGCCCTTCGACTGGTTAGTGCAGCCTGCACCATCTGGTATGGATACCACAACGTACTAGGGCAGTTCAAGAAGTGTGGTGGGTCCATCTTGCCTTCTATACTGAATTTCTATGAGCGAGCTTGAAAGGGCCTACCAATTTTGCCAGATAAGGTATTTTCACAAACCTTTCAGGGTTCTCTTAGACGCCACACTCGACATGAGACCGACGGCCTTACTTCCCTTCCGAAATAAGTTGTGCTACAGAATTTTTATCACTAAAGAAAAAAGCCGTCGGCCTCAGCTGGGTTTGAACCCTCGAACATTGAGTCACTTGCTTCGTTGGCCACATGGTCTAAGGAATCACTCTAGTGTTGTACAAAACTGCCAATGACAGGGAGACAGGGGTTCGAATTTCGGTCAGGTGTACTGGGGGTGGTTTTTCCTAAATGGTTTTCTACTCTATCCTCCACCCAAATATGGGTACACTTCCTATAATCTTCCTCGCCCTTAACTCACTAGCGTAATTAGTACATATGCGTGCAACCTGAACAGGTGGTAAAATGCGGTGATAAATAATAATAATAATATTTAGCACCGCGTCTTACTACCCGTTCGGGTTATACGCTTTAAGTATTAATTACTCTAATGGATTAGGAATTGGGAAGGTTGAATTAGAGGAAGTGAGCCCGCATTTGCGTGGAGGGAGAGTGGAAAACCATTTAGGAAAAACCACCCCCAGTTCACCCGAACGAGATTCGAAACTCGATCTCCCCGTCCTCAGCAGTCGAGCTCAACACGACAAGTGCGTTAGCCAACTACGCCACCCAGGCGGGTGCGGTGATAAAAAAAAACTCCTGTCCTAAGGTGAGCACTTTAGCCCAAAACCGCTGAGATTGATCATATATAATAATTGGAGTATCACTGCTTAATTGGGGCGAGTGTCGGCTCTAGTGAGCTTTAGTGCAGTGGTTATCAAACTGTGGTCCGTAACGGTGTGTCAGGTGGCTCGCATATGGAACCGTTGCTTGGGAGTGTGAGGGGGTATTATGTGAAAGAGCTAAGTAGTATAAGACTTACAGGTTAAGTCCGCTTAGTTATTAATATTGTGTACCACATTACACATTAAATAATGTGCTTAGTAAGCAAACAAAAGTAAAAATGCTTTCTTTTTTACTGTTTTATAAACACGTTCATTAATTAATTACCTGTTTCATCCAGGGGACAGGTAGGTGGTGGGCGGGTGGTCCGCACATACAATCGAACGCTTATCTAGTGGTCCGATATTGGGAAATGTTTGAGAAGCTCTGCTCTATTGGCTCTAGCTATATCCCAACTTTCTTGCGATTGTACATATATGACATCTATGAAAAGCTACGGGATCTACGTTCACATATTCATACGTTACGCCATCTGGTTTTCAGATGTGAATTTTATATATTATTATCATATGTTCTGTCTTAATACAGGTCAGTTCCTTTTGTCAGTGAACATAGACCGCTAATGCACCCTGTCCTCTTCCTTCTCCTTCAGTTCCCATAATTTTATTCTTTCCTTCAAGTCATCAAATATTTGAATCCTCCTTCTTCCTAAAAATCCTCTTTCCCTCAAGCTTTCTTTCTACGATGTCGTGCAGAAGACAGTTCCACCTAAGAATGTGTCTGATCATATTTGCTTTGTACCGAAGAATCACATCCAAAATGGTTCTCTTCTCACCCACTCTTCTTAGAAACTTCTTCATTTGCCACCCTGTCTGTCCATCTGATCTTCATAAGTCTTCTACAGCATAACATTTCATAGCTCTCCAAGAGTCCAAGTTTCTGCTCCATACAATGCGATGCTCCAAATATAATAATAATAATAATGGTTTTTATGGGCTAAATCAATCCGTAGCTCAGTTTGTGGAAAGATTAGCCTGAATGTATTAATCGTGCATCCTTTCCGTGCTGATTATTTTTATGTCCCGATGCGATGATAGGATGATGATAATAAGTTTGACGGGGTGAATCAAATGAATATCTTAACCTAACTTAAGAGTAATTAACTAAACCCTGCTGACCATGGGAATTCATCCACTTTCGAGAAAAATCTCACGGTTACATTCGGGAATCGAGCCCGGGACATCTAGGACAGCAGCCAGGGGGCCCTGGCTACTATACCACGAGGCCTGAATTAAATATTATAGTGCAGGTGCGTACGACCTGTGAGGTCACGGGCCGTTCACAAGTCACCGTGTGAACTGTGAGCTCTTTTTAGGATATTAAGAGTACGTTGTTGATTAAACAAAAATGAAAATGCATACTAAATATTCAAGGTTTTGATTATTAAAAATAAAACAACAACACACACACACTGGTATAATTAAATTAACCACAACTAAACAGGTCAATAAATTAAATAATAAAAGTGGTAACTAAATCTATAAATTAATAAAGCTAGTATAAGCGTATAACACTAATGGGTAATAAGACACGGTGATAAACAAAAAAAATTCAAAAATAAGCTAGTAAGAACACATAAAATACAATTAAATTTAATTACTGAATTGCTTTGATACACGTTTTTATATTTAAATTTTTAAAGCAGTCACAAAAATGTTCATTATTAACATAGGTCGCAATAACAATCAATATCTACGTCATCAATGTAATTAACTTAAATCTCCACTACTGACAGCGCATGACACACTGCATTTAGCTAGACACACTTATTCACTCTCTGGACACGCTGGCCCACACACTGGACATGCTAGCTCACTCACTGGACACGCAGGCACACACACTAGACACGCTGGCCCACACACTGGACATGCTAGCTCACTCTCTGGACACGCAGGCGCACACACACTAGACACGTTAGCCCATACACTGGACACGCTGGCTCACATACTGGACACGCTGGTTCACACACTGGACACGCTGGACCACACACTGGACATGCTAGCTCACTCTCTGGACACGCTGGCCCACATACTGGACATGCTAGCTCACTCACTGGACACGCAGGCGCACACACACTAGACACGTTAGCCCATACACTGGACACGCTGGCCCATACACTGGACACGCTGGTCCACACACTGGACACGCTGGCCCACACACTGGACATGCTAGCTCACTCACTGGACACGCAGGTACACACACTAGACACGCTGGCTCACATACTGGACACGCTGGCCCATACACTGGACACGCTGGTCCACACACTGGACACGCTGGCCCATACACTGGGCACGCTGCCCTCTGCCGGTCACACAAGTCCAAACACACAGGTCCACTCACTTAGTTAGAGCCTCAACTATTTCTTGAATAATGGCTTAGAATAAAATGAACCCAGAATCTTCCAAACGGGTCCCTTTTCTTTCAATTGCACTCCCCTCTCTAAACCCCCTGTCATTGAAGCTGGCTGCATACCTGCCAAACACGGATGGATAGAGGGCGAACGAGCGAGCGCAAGCAAATGACAAGCGTGCCGAGCCCGCAATGCTAGAAGTCGAATACTAATCTCTTTACGTTGTTATATTATAAGTATATATAAACTAACACTAATACTATAGTAAAATGTNGGATGGATAGAGAGCGAACAAGCGAGCGCAAGCAAATGACAAGCGTGCCGAGCCCGCAATGCTAGAAGTCGAATACTAATCTCTTTACGTTGTTATATTATAAGTATCTATAAACTAACACTAATACTATAGTAAAATGTTATCAATGTTGACCGCCAAAAAACTAATTTTATATTTTCTAAAAAGTGGTCCACTTGTTAAGAAAATATAGGTAAGCTATACAACAGCAAGTTAAGTCCAATTTTCAAGGGATGAACCATTTATTAACTAAAAACTTTTTGTAAACAATGATAACATTTTACTATATTATTAGCGTTATTTTATAGATATTAATAATGTCCATCAAAAATGCAGATTGCATGACTTGGCATATATTTGTGTTTTTTTCTTCTTAATTTATTTGTGGTATTTAACGTGCACTTTATGAACCTACTGAATTATACCGGTACACGAGAATTTATATGATTGAGATCAAAAGGGCTTACCAATTTTGCCAGAAAAGGCATTTTTACATATCTTTCAGTGTTATTTTACATGCCACGATTGACATGGGAACAGACGACTTTAATTTCCTTCCGAAGGACATTGTAAATTTTCAAGGGATGAAACTTTTATTAACTAAAAAACTGTTTTGTAAACAATGATAACATTTTACTATATTTTTAGCGTTATTTTATAGATATTAATAATGTCCAACAAAAATGCAGATTGCATGACTTGGCATATATTTGTGTTTTTTTTTCTTAATCTATTTGTGGTATTTAACGTGCACTTTATGAACCTGCTGAATTATACCAGTACACGAGAATTTATATGATTAAGATCAAAAGGGCTTACCAATTTTGCCAGGAAAGGTATTTTTACATATCTTTCAGTGTTATTTTACATGCCACGATTGACATGGGAACCGATGAATTTAATTCCCTTCTGAAGGACATTGTGCTACGGATTTTTATCGCAAAAAAAATTTGTCGACCCCAGCTGGTTTTGATCTTAAGGACAACGCACTTTACCGTAAGACCACCGAGGTCGCTCTTGATCTTAGGATACGTGAAAGAGTCTCCTTATGAAATAATGCTATTTACTCTTGATGTGAAAAGTTATGTGTCACAGTTTGTAGGGGGAGGTGTCAGGATAAATGTCTACTCGATGTTACGTGGGAAGAGGGAGGGGGGGGGGGTTATGAAAGGTAAGAAAAAATAATCACGTGTTTGATTGATAGCCCCTTAAGAAAATAGCTGTGTTTGAAATCATGTATGATGGAAAAAGTCTATCAGAACTAGATCAATAAAATTCGACTTTGATCAGGGTTGCAGGACACAAGATTTTTTTGAATATAGGATTTGAACAAAAAAACAACCCATTGAAGGTTGTTTGGAAATTGGTTTAGTATCTTGTCATCACTAATCAGATGCTAATAAAGGGTGAGTGATACTAGCTACCGTAATAAATGGTTTTTATTATAAGCCACGGACGTCGTTAGTGAGTGGGGCTGGGGGGACACGACCCCTCTTCCCCAATTAATCTACTCAAAAGGGATACTCTTAATACCGTAAAGTAAAAAATTGATCGTTTTATTCAGAAAATTGAAAATCCCCATTTGGAGCCATTAATAAATAAAGGTAACTTTTTTACATGAGGTTTGCCAAAGGTGCAAGCAACCAGACATGTGATGTTTTCCATTTGTTTTCTACTTTACAGACGGTGCTATTATAATATTATAATCATAATAATAGTATACACATTTTGGGGGCTCCATCATGCTTATTTTCCGACGCAAGGAATCCTTCGGTATAAAAAAAAAAATTGATAGCCCTTGCCCTAGATGTCTTAGGGAGCTAAAACTGTGGGCTCTTCTAATATAACGGAGTCAATTTTTTAAAATAAAAATAAAATTAATGAATATCACTCTCACTGTATACAATCTTGCCTATTAGCTAATATTATAGAAATATACTTTTCTTACAAACAAATTCCAACTTTTTATGCGTGTATCAATTTGAAGGTATGGTTTTGTTAGGTTGGTTAATATTACAACCTGTCGAAATGGACATGCCTAAAAGATATTTTATATATCAATTCATGTAATCTGTTGCTGTCACTTTCGATGGAAAATATAGCTCAAGAAAGGTGCATCGGTTCTCGAGAAACCCTCTCCTGTGAAAGAGGCCTTAAGAACTGTACACATGGCCGAGTTTTGTGAGGCCCAAAATGAAGATGCCTGCTGTGACAATAAAATAAGTGGGTCAACCCTTTCTTCTGATCCTCCTTCACCGCTTCCCAATCTTTTTAACTGTCGAAATAGCCTCTTGCCCTCCACATATTTCTAGGGTGTCATAAAAATATGGGATATATGTGTTGGCCAAAGTTTAGAGTGACGGGGAAGTTTAAATTAATTCGTGAGAGTTTCAAGCTTACGGAGGTAAAAACTCTGTAAACGCCACTCTTAACTTTAGGGGTACATTTGAGATTTTGAATTCGGAACACTAAATATGGGGGTGATAAACATTTAGAAAATTGAAAACAAATATTTATTTTATTGAAACCTTTTTTAACGTATGAATCTATGACCAATTAGGCCAATACATATAATATATTCAAGTAATTGTATAAAAAACGTCTATTACTCACTATGTTACGTCCCTCGTTGGCTTGTCACAAACTTTTCGTGACATTGTTGAGCTAGTTATTGTATCGCTCCGACTAGCTTCTTAAACGCGGTTTCTTTGAAAATTTATGGTAACAAAGAAAGCAATGAAGTGTAGGCATTTTATGAAATGAAAACAAGACTTTTATTATAAAACTATTGGTTAGACCTGTTTCCGAAAAACGCAATTTTGGATTTCTCACGAAGTATTTTCCCTGTTGTTTTTATTTATTTTTAGATTTTCCATTAAAAAAATATGTAGCACAATTTGTGTCCATGGCTCTTTTAGTTGAGCTCCCCTATCTCAACCAAATCAGAATCAATTTTTACGTTACGTCCACCATCTTGGATCAGCCATATTAGATTTTTCAATTTTAGCGTCCGTACTAAATTTAAGGTTTTCTAGGGCAGTGATATTCAAACTGAGATACGAGTACCTACAGGGGCTAGTGAAGACATCTTAGTTTAAACTATTTCATCATCAACAATGAATAATCAGAGTAATATATTAAGGGATAGCCATAATAAGGCCTGGCGTAAGGAATGGCGAGCTGGGATCGCCATTTTCTCTCTATCTTTCTCAAAGATAAGGAATGGCGCAACTTTTCAGACCAGTGTGCCACTTGAGGACTAACTGAATTTTCAACTAGTCCAGTGGGCCATTTGAGGACTAACTGAATTTTCAACTAGTTTAGTGTAGTCAACCACTTGGGGATTAGCTGAGTTTTGAACTAGTTTAGTGTTACACCACTTATTTACCTTTATTAATGCGTAATTAAAAAAATTTAGTGAACATTAAGAAATACAATTACTAATGAATTACTCAAATCAAATTGTAAATATTAGTAAGTGCCTACACTTTGAAGAAGGAACTCATTCCCAGTCTGGTGTACTGAGGATGATTTTTCATAAATGTTTTCCCACTATCTTCTCTCTCCACACAAATGGGGGTACACTCATTCTAAATGCAACCTTCCTCATCCCTAGCCCATTAGCGTAATTAGCACATAGATGTATAGCCCGAACGGGTAGTAAGACGCAGTGCCAAGAAGAAGATTATATTTAGTTTCCGTGCACTTAGATGTACTACTCGACAGGTCTATCAGCAGAATCACACTAATGTGTTAGGAATGAGTAAGGTTGAATTTAGAGGCAGTGTACCTTCATTTGCGTGATAGAAGAGTGGAAAACCATTTGAGGGAAAACCCACCCTTGTTACTCCCAACTGGGATTCGATCCCTGATCTATCCGTCATTGTCAGACCAGTATATTGCGAAATTGATGCCTTAGAACATGTGACCACTGAAGCAAGAGTGAAGAAGGTGAAATTATTAAAAAGTGTATCCGCATTTGCATGAAGGGACGATGGGGAAAAACCTTTAGGTAAAACACTTGAGCACACCCGGCTGGGATTCAGACTTCTCTACTACCGGCAAATCAGATAAGATGAAACGGACGCCTCTGTCCCCATGTTCACCGGTTTATTATTATTATTATGAATGCATGCAAAATTATGTAATTTCAAATACATAGGCCTACATTATGAAGCGTTATAGTGTGTGTGTGTGTGTGTGTATGTGATTGATGTATGAGCTTCTTTACATATGTATGTATTTTATATAATAATTATTGATTAGGAAATTAGGTAATTAGTTAATCAATATAATTTCATTCGTACCTTACTACAGTTTCACTGCTACGAATGACTGGTGGAGAGTGCAGTTAGACCATTCTTCCCTCATAACAGGAGTGAGGGATGAAAGGGGGAGAGATGATAGTAAAGTAACGGGAAAAAACCCCACCCCTTCCCCTACTACTATCTTGTCAAGAGTGAAAGCTACCCCTACTCCTCACCCTCCTCCGCGCTGGCAGGTAACAGTACACTTACGAAGAGAGGGCAGGGGGGGAGGGGGGAACAACAGTTTTGAACACTATCAGTCGCCAGCTGTTCCGGTCACTAGGTCAGACACAAAGAAAAATATTGAGGGAAACAGACTCCCTCTCACCTTTTCTTCTCTTTCCAAACATTACACCCACCCTCAACACCTCCTTTCTGTGTATGGGGGTGTGGGTGGGGCCGTGGGGAGGGATATAATCTATTTTGCTCTGTTGGGTTTACATTACATTTTAAGCTCTGACCAAGGCCTTTTAGTAAACCTCTTAGAAAATATAATAATTTATTTTCGCCCAAAATTGATATCATTTAAATATTACCTGTTTCGGTGACCGCATGGTACTAAGGCGTCACTCTCGCAATATACTGGTCTGCCGATGACGGGGAGATCGGAGCTTGAATCCCGGTCGGGTGGGTGGTTTTCCAAAATAATTTTATACTCTCCATCCACGCAAATGTGGGTACACTTTCTTCAAATTAGACCTTCCTCATCCCTAACTCATTAACGCAATTAAAATACATGCGTGTAGCCCGAACAAGTAATAAGACACGGTGCAAAAAAAAGTACCATTTTATGAGTGTAATTTTTTTAAGGTATTGGTAGCTTTCAAAGATCTGCAGATCACATGACTTGACGTACCAGTACGTGAAAGATTTAGTAGCTTTTTTTTAGCTATTATTATTATTATTATTATTATTATTAGCACAGCGTCTTACTACCCGTTCGGGTTATACACACTTACGCTAATGTGTAGTGGTAGGGTGATAGTGAGATGAAATCGAGGATCTACAGTTTAACGTGGGATCCGAACTACGGTGGAGGCCTGACATTCCACACATTTTTTCTAGCTGTCAGATAAGGTTCTTCCTATGAACATTGGACTATATCCGACCCATTGACGTGTCATGCGACAATTTTACAATAGTGACTCTCGAATGTAGTCTTAAGATTTTAGAAATCTAAATCACTTTATTTGAGATAGGGATTTCCTATTCTAATTTTAATCTCAAATTAAAAATTTTGCCCTCTTTAAATATATTTGAATTTTTAAACAAAATGTTTGCGTATAATTGAGTAGAATTCTGGATATATTTGTCGAAAGTAATCTTTCCACGTTTTAAATAGACCTCTATAGAATTTTAATTGGTCTTTTCTGAATTAATCAACGGTATGATCGCTAAGACGATACGAAATTTAAAAGCAAATATAATATTTTTCCATCTTACCCTCCCTGAACCCCCAAATAGTACCAATAGAAAACGTTCTTACCTACTCTCACAATCAAAATAAAAGTTGGCACCTCAATTACGGTTTTCGTTTAAATGCAACTAAAAAAGTTTGTATTCAAAAAACTTAAATTAATTCATCTAGGCGGTGATTGGATTTGAATGGATGACCGTACAAATAATACTCACATGTGCTTCGACTTAATCCATTTGTAAGTCATGTGCTGATTCTGTTGTTTTTTTTATAAAAGAAAGTGCACGTTAAATATTTTGATAAAAAACTAATATTTAAAAGGGAGCTTTGGAAGAAGTCGGTGGGAGTGGGAGGGAGAAAAGAAAGTGTGGTCGCTCCAATTGGCGACCGTAATTTGACTAAACAAAATACATAATATTAAGTGTCGAATCGTCATAGGAAGAAACGCATTTGACAGTTGTTAAAAGTTACTCTAGTCTAGTTACTGAAGTAACTGTTATACGGTCCAATTTTCATATAAAGGGCAAAATGTTATCAGTTTTTGACGAAAAAAATTTGGTCATATTTTCTAAAAGGTCTTTCCTATTAAAATGGTACTATAGATTTAGCAGCAGTCACACCTCGATTTGATATTTAATTGAGACGCCGGTATTTAAATCTGGCGGGTGGAGAATATTGGCAACATTGGCCGACGTGAAAAAATGTATAGTCATTTGTTTTTCTAACTACAAGTATAACATGGTGGTTATGTTGTTAAAATTATTGAATATTACTGTAAATTTTCAAAGTAAATGCAATGTATTTGTGTGAATAGTGTTAACTTGGAATTTGAAGAAATCCTTAGTGTTATTCTCCAGATAATTCCTTCCATCAATTAACTAATTTGGAACTACAAGTAGTCTATCTTTAGCTTTTTGGAAATTCATCCGTGATCTGAGGAAGCTAATTATTGGTTTTTTTTTTAAGTTAACTTTCACTTTCTTTGAACTACCTGAGGATCAACGTAATTGTCTTATATTTTTGTACGGCTAATCTTATATGACTCTTTTTATTCAAACAGCCTGTTGTATTTTACCACGGGCTCTAAAACCGGTTTTTGTCGGGCACCGACTGTTCCGTTACCGTTATTCTTTTCTCAGCCAGGAAAATAGGCTTACTAGACCTACTGAAATACGTGTCAGTGGTGTAACAACATTGAAGCAAGGTGCCTCTTGCGGCAAACTAGTTCGGTGCTGTCAGTTTATCTCCGAAACCTCTACGTTCTGTGGACAAATTTCAAAGGTTAATTATAATCTAAATCATTTTTCGTGCAATCTCGCCAAATCTAATAACTGTCTCATTTCGTGCAGAGCGTGTTACCATCAAACAAGTATTGTTACAATGCCCGAATCAAAACCTTTTGAACGATTGCCGCAAACAGTGGTGCCGAAACATTATGGTCTACTTTTAAAACCAGACTTGAAAACATTTATTTTTGAAGGGAAAGAAACTATTGATGTTCAGGTAACTATAAATTATTTTAAATAACAATATTTATTAAAGGAGCTAAATGTTAAATAGTTTTTGTCAGCATACAAGAGCAATATGCTAAAATAGATTTTTATTTAAGACTTGTGGATTATCCTATCATAGTGTATGTATCAAGAAGACAAATTAATCTTAATTAGCCTATGTCCCAAGTTTATAATAGGCCTATAATAATTAATTTTAATTTCAAAAAGTTATTATTTTATTGACAGGTGAAAATATCCACAGACAAGATTATCCTCAACTCCTTGGATTTGGTTATAAAAAGTGCTGAATTGATTCAAAATGGCAATACTATTAAACCATTAAACATAGCTCTATCTGTCGAAGATGAAACAATTACGCTTACATTTTCCGAAGCTCTGGCCGTTGGTGAAGCATCATTACTTTTTGACTTCACTGGTGAACTCAATGATAAAATGAAGGGATTCTACAGAAGCAAATATGTAAGGTAAGGATTTCTAATTTTAATTGGATTATTCCTATTAAAAGGTATTACAGTCTTAATACATAATTTAGTGGGTGTCTATACCCTAGCTACATCAGGAGGGTGGCGGCAGCTAGGGAAATCTACCGTGTATCCATTCGCCATACCATATGATTTACTATTTACCATATTATGTTTAGTTGTTAGTTTTGGACTCAAAACGTTCACAACAAACAATTGGCTTTTAATTATTTCCTTCTTTGAACCATTTTTACATAATTAAAACACATAGGTCTACATATGAATATGAAAATAACTATTTGACTGTTTCTTTTTTGTGTAAGTGGCATCTACGGTTCATTTTAGAATGCTGTATTCTCTTCATAAAATTAATATGCCTTTCCAGCCGCAACAAGGGCAGCTGAATCATACAAACTTTTATTGGTTGTGTTTATGTGCTCTTTCTAAATTAAAAAAGTGTTATTTTGAAATTAATATTTTATATGGCTCTTTCTATAAGTTATAAACATTTATTTATTTTGGTGTCTAGTTATAACATGATACAAGTGTGAGTATAATACTTTTTAATTTACCGGTATTAATTTATTGGCTCAAAGGGAAAATTGTGCCAGATGGATATTTTAAATTAAACATCGAATTAAGATAGAAGGGCAAGGTCTACACACCAGAAAATTGTACGCCTCCAAGTTCACAATTAAAAAGATAACAAAATACACTAAATTTTTGGGGTACATGTAGGCCTACTCAGCCAATGTTTGCAATAAAGAACCGTTCTGCTAGTTGTTTATCACTTCTCTTATTGTAAATAGGTTTACTATACCAATATTGGAGATTTACTTTTTTTTAATTTTTATACTGGAATATCTTTGAATTTTAAATCAGATACTGGAAAAATATTAAACCTATTTGCGTTAACTGAAATGTTGGCTACGGCAAACTACATTTCTGCATGAAGCAGAGGAAAAGGCTAAATTGCTAAGAAATGAAATGCAAAAATTCAAAATGTTTTGAGATTGAATGTTAAATTTTGTCTACAATTTACAAAATAAAATTGTGTGCTGTTGTTAATATATATATTAATCTTAATTAAGTTAATGATGTTCTAAGTACCAGTAACTCCAATAATTATCTTAATGTCAATGAAATTTTTCTTATTCACGACAATATGTAATTTTTGTTTACCCGCCTCGATGGCGTAGTTGGCTAACGCGCTAGTCGTGTTGAGCTCGACCATTGAGGATGGGGAGATCAAGGTTCGAATCTCGGTCGGATGAAATGGGGGTGGTTTTTCCTAAATGGTTTTCCACTCTCCCTCCACGCAAATGCGGGTTCAACTTCCTCTAATTCAACCTTCCCAATTCCCAATCCATTAGTGTAATTAGTAGTTAAAGTGTATAACCTGGATGGGTAGTAAGATGCAGTGCTAAATAATAATAATAATAATTATTATTATTATTTTTGTTTGTTTTTCATTGAGAATTTTGTATCCTTTTAACTCTGTATTTATAATACAAATTAATCATTTCAAGATATTACTTTCTGTGGAAAGGCTTGACTTTGACTGTCAGGGTAGGTTTGGTTAGGTTCAGAATCTTTGTTGTGAACAACACTATACTTTCATTTTGGCTACAGTAAAAGAATAGTTTCTGTTCAAATATTTTACTGAATAATTAACCAAAAAAAGTTTGTATCCAATTTTTTTTATGATTTTGAATTTATGGGGGGGATTTTACCTCCAAATTACCCCAGTGTGGGGAAATCGGAGGTACAAATAAAAACATAATTTTGTCCTTACTTTGACTAATCATAAAGCTCTAACTTTTAAATAAGTCCCAATAAGGTATATTTTACTTTTACTTCTATACACAAGGGGTATGCTAGATTCAAAATCGTAAAACTCAGGTGGTTTTAAGTCTGTGAGCCATTTTTTTTTAATAAGAACAATTTTAATATGTTCTTCTCATAATGTTTGTATCAAAATAGTAGAAAGTTTACATTAGTTACCCCAATATTATTATTATTATTAGCACCGCGTCTTACTAGCCGTTCGGGTTATACGCACTTACGCTAATGTGTAATGGTAGGGTGATTGTGAGATGAAATGGAGGAACTACAGTTTAACGTGAGATCCGAACCACGGTGGAGTTACCCCAATAAAGTGTGTCTTAATTGCACAGTGGTCGCCTCACAGCCCAAAGTAATTGTAAGTCCTACTGTAAGCCCTTCGGAAAGAAATACGTACCATCTTTCACTAACACCAAACTTCTTAGTAACATTTTATCAACATTAAAAACTTGCTTGGATTAATTTGCTTTTTTTTTTTCTAGCTTGACGTTTTTTTCACTGCTTTTGATCCTTGTCTATCATGTTTTCCTTCTTGTCACCTTGCTTTAATCCTCTCAGTTTAATCCTCTTTATTTTCACTTCTCCTTTGATTAAGGGTTTTTGTAATATATCTAGCTAACTTATGTCACCGGTCTATTATAAGTTACTGTGTCTATTGTGTTTGGCAATAATACATGCTGCCCATGTCTACAAATGTAGCCTATCGACTATCCTATCTATTCTATGGATTTTCAATATTTTAAATCAATCATAATATTTATTTTAACTTCAGGTCTCATTTTATATCAACTTAAGGGTGAATTTTGCAATGCATACCATAATTTATTTTTGACAAACCTACATTCGACAAATCTTTGGATTTATGGTAATGTATCTTGTTTGTTTAATTTTTACTATGATACCTATGGTA
>CABFOV010001071.1:72303-90430 GCA_902141375.1 Timema poppense
GGTAGGCGGGTGATAGGGGTGCACTGATGAGGCATTCTTTAGCAACACAAAATGTTTTTTTTATAATAAAAATATTATTTTGTTTGCTAAATAGGCTAATACTACTTTCATACAAAATATATAAAATGCTAACTTATACAGTAGGGTCCCGCTCATACAGCGGGCTAGGTTTCAAGGCCGTGCTTTAAAGCGGGACATAACTTTTTTTTAACTTGAAATGGCTATACAATCCTAATAACATGTTTATACTATCATGTGATATAGTAGGTCTAGAATATCAATACAAAAGTAATGTGTATATAACCCACAGTACACACTTTGCGTTCCCAATTGTACTAACATTTGTGCGAGCCGAACCTAGCTTACCTCTCTCAGCCAAAGGCATATCTTGTTCACTTAGTTTAATAATTTCTAGCTTGGTATTTAAAGTAAGAGGTTTATGAGTCCGCTTTTTTTTTTATCACAACTACACTTAGAAGTCATTGTAATTAGTAAAAAATATTATTCAATATTGTATATAAAATAATCCAACGAATTTAAAAATCTCAGTCCACAACTACTATAAACAGACTGAATTATCGACATAAAATGGTGGTATTATGTAACTCAGCTGCTGCCTGCGAGTGTTCCCATTACTAGCCTGAAGTAAGTTTTACTATATTAGCTTACATCAACTTATTTAAAAAAACAATTCATGACTTTCAAACTTACTAATGATGTTCAAACCTTTTACTAACACATTTATTTCATTTAACTAAAAATACATTGATACATTTAATAATTTAATATTTATTCAAAATTAGCAAACGATTATTAAAATTGTTTAAGAGAGAGAGGAATACCCAAAGGTTTCTTTCTCTTATACAATAGTATGCAGATGACATCTTGAAAATCACCGTAAGAACGAGACAGGTGCTGGACATAGTGAAGCATGTATATAATTCGAAACCGCCATATTAGCGGAGCGCTGTAAAGCGAGGCCCTACTGTAATTTCAGAAAGTTTTTTATTAATATTGGAGATATACTGATGTATTAATGTTAGAGTTAAAAACAGAACCAAACAATAGGTAAACAAGACACAAAACTAATGAGTGTATAATTTAGTGATAAATTAAAACAATCAAAGAGAAATAAGAACTATTCACCTTGTTAATATTTTTTATATAACATAAAAACATGTTAGGATTAGAAAATAATATGTAAGCCAAGGTCTAGACACCACTGTTTCCAGCCTGTTGCCGGGTAAATTTAGTAAAATGCCTCCATATTCTTCTTTCCTCTCACCATTATTCCTCCTTTATTTGCTTCCATTCTTCTCTCACTTGCACACTTGCTCTCTTCTCCTTCCATCTCTTTCTTGGTCTCCCTTGTAGTCTTTCTCCTACATACTTCATCACCATCATTCTCCTATATATTCTTTTCTATCAAAACATCACATGGCCATACCATCTCAACCGTGTTTACTATCCCTTATACCCCCTGTAACCACACCCTTTACCGGACAGTTTAGTTCCTAATCCTGTTTCTCTTAGTGACTGATAGCATAATACTCACAGTATTCGTTCCCAGGTGTGTAAAGTACCTACTATAAAGAAGATGGGTACCCTTGAAGTGTATTATTATTATTATTAGCACCGCGTCTTACTACCCGTTCGGGTTATATGCACTTACGCTAATGTGTAAGGGTAGGGTGATTGTGAGATGAAATGAAGGACCTACAGTTTAACGTGGAATCCGAACCACGGTGGAGACCTGGCATTCCCCACATTCACAAGATGTCTTGTCAGAGGTGAAGGTAATCAGATAAATCTGTGCCGGGACCGAGGATTGAACCCCGGCCGCCAGCATATTAAAGTGTAAGGAAGTGCTCATTAGAAGGTACTTTTTACCCATAATCACATATGCAGCAGAAACATGGACATTGAATGTAAGAAAGATTAGAAAAGTGGAGGCCAAGGGTTAGATAGTGGTCAGATATGATTGCAAATATTGGACCTAAATCTTCATATTTGATCTTCTACAATAATGAGGAGAAAATATTGTAATCTTGATTTTGCCCATACTGTTCCGCAGCCTCTGTTTTATAATAGTATTTTGGAAAGTCCTTATTCTTAAGCTATCCCTAAGTTCGTTCCCCCTAGCCCCCAACACCCATTAATACCTTACTAGGGTTATAATCACCCATCTCGGCGGCGTAGTTAGCTAACGTGTTAGTTTCGTATTGAGATAAGAGTGCAAGGATGGGGAGTTTGAGGTTCGAATCTCGGTCAGGTGAACTGGGGGTTGTTTTTACTAAACGGTTTTCCACTCTCCCTCCATGCAAATGCATGTTCACTTCCTCTAAATTCACCCTTCCCAATTCCTAAACCATTAGTGTAATTAGTACTTAAGCGCAGATCATTGGGGATATTTAGGGCTTGGATGTATTCATTACCCTTAGTAAAAATGTGAAATAGCCCTTAAGAATATAAAAAAACACTTAAAAAGTAAAAATATAATTATTGACTAAATCACAAAAATACACCCTACATTGACTAAGTTGCCTGAAAGTCGTTTTTGAACATCTGTTAGCAGTCAACATTTTTTTACCACTGTGTCTTACTACCCATTTGGATTATTTACTATATTAGTGTAGTGTTATTTTATATGTATTGATACTGTCTATCAAAAGTGACAACTGCAGATAACATTACCTGACTTATGACTATGTGATATTTCTCAACTTTTCCAGCTGTCAGATAAGGCTCTTATGAAAATTGGACTGTAATTCTAGGCCTGTCCCTCTATTGAATACAGCTCTTAAAATAGTTAAAAAAATTATTAGACGAACACACCATAATTTAAAAAACTAATTTTCTGATAATCAACACAGTTTTATGAGCGATACATGTCACTAACTTATTCAAATTCTTAGTACACGTAGCCCCTAAGGTCTCTTCTCACTCAAAGTATGCAATTTTATTTCAGTCAAAGTCCTTTAATTTATGTGAACATAGTATTAATATTGAGAGCTAGCAATTTTGGGCTTTCCTCTCTATTTCATATCTTTATTGGCTTAGCACTATTTGCATACTAGTTAAATCTTTTGGCCATCAAATAGACACATGCACCTCCAACTTTCTCAACTCCTTGTGGTATGTCCCAAGATTCAAATATAACCCCCCCCCCCATTTAATGTGTTTATTGATGACTTAAGTAAACTTCTTGTTTTGATAGTCTTAAACTTTACAATAGAAGAAACTCGTTGATTGTTTTTACAAAATGATGTGAAAGAAACATTATGTTGGTCTATTGAAAATAAAATGTATATTTTTATATTAACATATCAATTTATTTCACTAAGAAAATCACTATTTTTTCAGCTATTGTATATAAAGTGATATTTTAGAACAATATTTTTATATTAATGATCTTGGCATTCTCTTAGACAATATTGATTCCCAACAGCTGTGCTCAGACATTTTTGACATTAAGTTTTTGTTGATAAAAAATAATATAAAAAAGTGGTTTAAATCAATAATAGTTTTATAAAGAAATAAGAGAAAAATGTTTATTTTCTAGAGAAATTGTGTGCTTACCATCTAAAGAGTAATTAATGAAAAACTCGATCTTGTCAGTTTTGCACAAAAATTAAATTTGCTATCTAATAGAGCACGAATACACACCCATTTCCTGTTCAACTGAAAGAAGTCTCTCCAAACCTTCACATGGCCAAGTCTCCCATAGTGTAATCAACTTGCACATTTAATATGTTGCGAGAACTCACAACAAAGAATAGTCTATTGGGAATCGAACCCAGGACCCTTGGTTTAGTGCACCAATGCTAAAACACTGAGCTATCATTCCTTGCTCATGAGTGATTCCTGGATAGCTCATTGGTAGAAAATTGGCTTTCTAAGTCAAGGGTTCACGTCCTGTGCCCAGGAGTCATTTCTTTTCTCAAATTTACAAATATGTTATTTGATACAGCTATATATGTAACTAAAAGATAATTCCCATCTTCTAAGCCTTACTAGTCATTTACATTTAATTGTATGAACATTTGCTTACCTCCAAGGAATAGTGTGCCTTGAGAAAAAAAAAAGATTGCACTGTGTAGTCAAACTCTTTTCGCTACTCTGTCAACCATATCATTTTTCACTCTTGAGATTACTTGGCACTGTTACAAAAAATTAATATTATAGCTATTCATTTATTAAAGTTGAATGTACTAAATGGTTTATTTCACCTTATTTTCGACAGAGCAAATGCAAACTTTGCTTTAAATTTCTTTACTTAACTAACTTAAATTGGAAAGCATTCAGAGTAAACTCGTCACTATGCTATGACTTGTTTTCTTGTGCAGACTTTATTGTGCTGACCTTTTTATTTTTAATATATTTTCAATGGCAGCAAATCTAATATATTTTGGTTTGGTCATAGGCATTCAAGTACCTTCTCAGGCATATCCTAAGCTCAAAATTTGTTCTGTCCATAGTCCATTTAAGCTCACCCCTCTTGGTTGTTGTATAAGCAGCACTAGCTCTAGATGTCTTGAATTTTATTTTCATCATAAAGGAAAAAACAAACTTAAAGAGCTATTTAAGCAACATCACTAGAATTAATTGGAGTAAGTCTATGTTAAATTGTTTATAAAAACCCCATTTATCTTTTAATTTTTTAACATTTTTTCTTGGAATTTTCTCTTTTTAATAACCTATCATTCCTCTTCACTTTCCCTATTTTTTTTTCTTCATCATATCCAAGCAGTGATTCTGTATAGTATGCATTTTTAGAGTTTATATTACTAAAACGATAAATCTCCTTGTTTTGTATGTCAAAGTTGGTAACATGTATGTTTGTAAAGAATGAAATTGTTTTTAATTATTGGAATGAAAAGTGTTTTGAAATTAACAGAAATATTATTACAGGCCTCTAAAATATCACATATTTTTCAACATATGGTAGACTTCTTAATTGCATGCACAATTAAATTAGAGGTTCTCTCATTAATACAACACCAATGTGTCCGTATTGCATCAGAAAACTATAGTACAAAAGAATACCAAATATTCTGTAAGACAAAATAACAAAGACTGACCACTGACGGGATATTTAAAGGAATTGTCAACTAATGTACATTGCGTCACATGCACTTTCACATACAGTGACTTATGACTGAATGGTGGTACATAACCCGTCAAAACTTACCGCCATTATGTGCGCTAGCATGGCACACTGTATGAACTGAATACTACTCATACTATAAGCACTAGTATTGTGATTTGTGTATTAATTACCTTTTCTTTTTTTTTGCATACACTCTTAGAAATAAAATTAACATTCTGCTAGGCTCTGTACAGTATCTTATACAGTATTTGAGACATTTGTTACTTTAAATTAATTTGATACTTTATATATACTGATATGGATTATATGTATCATACTAGTACAAGGCCTGTTCAAAACATTCCCAAACTTTTAAAATAGCCTGCCAGCGCAATGTCATGGCTATGTGCAGTAGGTACCTCTGTTTGCGTTCATATCGTTGGTTGACTGTTCAAGAAATTGGGGACTGGTTCAACATTTCATTAGGATCATGTCATGACATTCTGATAGAAAAAATTGGAAATGCACAGAGTTGCTGCAAAGTTGTTCCCGCGGTTGCTTACTTAAGTTTAGAGAGACAATCGAGTTGCGATCTGTCAGGAACTGTTGGATCGCATAGTCAAGGACATAAACTTCAGACATAAACCCAGTTTTCACAGTGGGCTGGAAAAAAATTCAGTAGGTCAGGTCTAATGTAATAAACATCCTGACTTTTTTTTATGTTAAGGGTTGTCCATCATAAATTTTTACCACAGGGACAAACATTGAATCAGTGGTAGTATTTCATATTTCTAAGAGGTTTGTGAGAACAAATCAAGAGAACAAGGCCCAAGCTGTGGAAAAACAATTCCTGGTTCTTCCATCACGACAACACACCCTTACACCATTGCTGCTGATTTGTGATTTTTGTGCCAAAATGGAGACAACTGTGCTTCCCCAACCTTCTTACTCGCCTGACTTGGCTCCTGCAAACTTTTTTCTGTTTCCAAAACTAAAATCCACTTTGAAAAGACGAAGATTCAACACGGTTGAAGAAATAAAGTAGACCTACATTTCATAACAAGAATGCAGGGTGTCTACCATCAGGAAAAACGGAAATTAGCCGGGAATTTGAAGTGATTGGGAAAAAACAGGAATTAGTCGAGAATTTGGTAAATCACAATAAAAATCCGGGAAAATGATATTTTACTCAAAATATGAAATAAAATAATCAGTAAATTATAATGTCATTTTTTTGTAGCTATGTAATATATTTTTAATTCCTAGTAAACAATTTTAATTCAAATTTTAAAACTTATTATTATTAAAAAAAAAGTGACATACTTTTTTAGTCGGGAATTTTAGGAAATGATCAGGGAAAAGGTCGGGGATTTCATTGGTCAAGTTTAGTAGACACATGAAAAATGCCTATAAGGACTGCTCCATGAATTGGAAACAGCGTTGGAAGAACTGTGTCAACCTTGGAGGAGACTACTTTGAAGGTGACAAGACTGAATAAGTTGTAGTTAAGCTTGAAAATATTGAAGAAAAACATTTCTGGAACTTTTTGAACAGGCCTCCAACGTAGCTTACAGGCATGGCAATTAGACCATTTATTTATGCTTTAAAACACTTTGTGATAAAAAAATACAATTAAGTTATATTAGGCCTACCTATGTTTAAAAATAACTTGCTTTTATCAGTTTAAGTGTATTATTATAATAACAGTATCCTTTCATTATATTAATTTACATCATGACATCTCTAACTACATTTATTCAACCTTGAATGTTGACATACTAATTAATATAGTTAATTTTGTGTGTTAATCTAAATATTTTGGATTTATTTATAAAACTGGTTTCCTTTCCATAGATAAATGACTTATCCAACATTTGTTGATGACATTAATTGTTTTTAAATGAACTTACAACTAATTTTGTTGTGACACGCCTGAGTCATTAAATAGTTATCTCTAATTCTTATTTTATCTCACCTTTAAGGTCAAAACTTGTGCAAGTCAATGTAAAAGCTGCATAAAGGATTTTTATCAGGACTATGCGAATACTGGGATTTCGAGCTTTGAGCTGATCTTTAAATAGATACTTGAGCTCGGTAAATTGAATTATAATTAATTTTTCTGTTACTAGCACACTATATTTAAAATTTAATTCTATAATATATATTTGAGTCTTATTGCATTAAAAAAAGATTTTAACAGGTATTTGTTTTTTATTTATATAATTAAATTTTAAAATGATTGATTTTATTCAACCCAAGGTCACCCCGGCTTGATACTAGCTTCATGAGAAACTCGCTCAAGATCAACTCGAATTAAAAAACTTGAGCTTGCAGACCCCTAGTTATTATCAATATTTTTCATTGGTGATGTATCTCTACTATGGAAATTAGTATTATAATTACTACAAAAACACATTGGAATTAACATAGTATATTTTTCAATTTCTCAAATATCCGGGTAAGAAGTATCAATTTTGATAGATTTTGACCAAAAGTTTCAAACACAATCCTTCTTATGGACATTGCCCAAAAAAAAGTGCTTTGAATTGGTAATCATTTGTAATGACAAATAACCTAACTAACAATTATTTATTTTTGCACCGCGTCTTACCACCTGTGTGGGCTATACACTTATGTACTAACTACGCTAATGGTTTTAGGGATTAGGAAGGTTTTATTTTGAAGAAGTCTACCTGCATTTCTGTGGAAGGAGAATGGAAAACCAGTTTGGCAAAACCACCCTCAGTACACCCGACTGAGATTCAAACCTTGATCTCCCCATCATCGGCAGTTACACTGCGAGAGTAGCGTGTTAGACCACGCGGTCACCGAAGCAGGTTATCTAACAAAAATTACTTTGAATATTATGCTCCCACTCAACATCAACACTATTTCATAAATACACTTTACTCATCTGAAAAAAAATTAAGACCTGTTAAGTTGAATAATTACAGGAAATAGAACATGTACTTTGGGAATTATTTTATATTAGCACTAATGTGATGATGAAAAACAAAAACCACTGAACCCGGTAAATCCCGCCAAAAATTGAAACCAGGACCCTTAGGTTCTTAGCAGGTTCACTGACCACTACACCAAGGGACCGGTTAAACCACCGTTGATCTCCCGTCATTAATTACAAATTATAATACAATTCTAACAGCTCATCATTTGATAGTGTATAAGTAGGCCCACTTTTAAAAACA
This sequence comes from Timema poppense, assembly GCA_902141375.1. Classification (NCBI taxonomy): domain Eukaryota; kingdom Metazoa; phylum Arthropoda; class Insecta; order Phasmatodea; family Timematidae; genus Timema; species Timema poppense. Next base: position 80,599 of record CABFOV010001071.1, read on the forward strand.
ATCATAGGAATAAACCCCTCGAATTCCTCATACATAAATAAATAAATAATATTCCAGAATTAAAAAAATAATAACTAGAGTCAAGATTTTAATTTTCACTTTGAATAATTTTTCTAGAGCTAAGTTTGATACTAATTTAAATCATTTAGCCTAAATATGACAAACCTAATTCCAGTCCAATTTTCAAAGGAAGAACTTTATCTGACAGATAGAAAAGCTACTAGATCTACTTTAAATTATTGATACACCAGGTCCTGTTATCTGTAGCTGTCACTTTTGATATACATAATACATATAATATAAATAATATAGTAAAATGTTATCATTGTTGGATACCAAAAATATATTTGTGTGATACTAGTGGATTCAACACCTTAGCTCACTCGGTAGTGTGTCTGCCTACTGAGCTAAGGGTCCAGGGTTCGATTCCCGGCATGGCCGAAAAATTTATCATTGATGAAATATGGGTTTATCCTTTCACATTGATAAATTGATTGCTGTGGGCTGGATGTTGTGCCTGTCCTAGTCTTAAGTTAGATTATAAGCCATATGAAGCTATGACAGGTCTAGCCAGCCGGCAGAGGAAATATATGGCTTGAATAAAAAACTGACCCAGACAACAGGCTGAAAACAGTAATGGATGGGAAAAAAATATGCTGGTGGCTTAATTCAATATAATTATAGAATAAATCTAATTACAAGTCTCTAGACCGGGGCTGACAAACCTTTTTGAGTGTGTGTGTGCGCACGCGCGCATGTGTGTGCATGTCATACATCTTTAGAAAAAACTATACACTATTCCTCTGAGAGTTTAAAGAAATAAAAGTTGAATTATTAAGTCTTTCATAATCATTATGAACTTTAAAATAATTGAATTGCGGAATTGTGAAAACGACTTTTTTGCTTTCAAAGGGTCAGGAAACATCGACGTTTATCAAAATCTTGGGTTCGATTTTTTAGGACACAAACAATACTAATGTCGAGAAAAAGTAAAAATCATATTGATGGGAAAAAGTTAAACACTTGTGATATCATTTTTTCTAAGATTCAGATTCTAAATAGTTAAAATAAAGAGTCAGATTTAAGAAAGGGGGATCTGCCTCTAGTGATTAATTTATATGTTTTTATATATTTCACAATATTTACATCCCTAGTTTGGAGACAATGCACACATTAATTAACATAACTTTTTGTTATTTTCTTTTATCCAAGGAAATTATTTATTAATGTGGTAACTAACTAAACAAGATTTAATTATTTTGTAAGTTGCAGAGTGGGTAATCCCCACAACTGTACATGCAAGAGTGTTAAGAATAACTGGGTAATAATCGTTCCAGTCGTGCCATCATGTGTCCTTGAAAATGAATTAAGTGGTGTATTCTCTGGTGAGAGTTATGTAATCACCAGTGATAAATGTTTTTATTGTGTACAACTTGTAGGCAGCCTGGATGTTAATCTTATTGAATGCAAAGTGGTTTTCCCTTAGGGGAATAGAAGCTAGCTAGCCTATGTGAATGTGAATCAACACAATATATGCATGGCATTTGAGTTTGAAAATGTACAGCCGTGTGTAGAAAATCTGGGAATCCTACTGCATTAACCGATTTTAACTTTTTATTAGTATTATTTCCATGCAGTGGAAAAAAGAAACCCACACAGCTGGGTACATGGACTAAGTGTCAAATTAATTTAGTCTAATTTGCCATTGATGTAGAGGATAGGGTTTTGAATCCTGGTTGATTCTACTGAGGGTAATTTTTCCTAAATGGTTTCCCGCATTCCCTTCATGCAAATGTGGGTAATTTCCTTCTAATTTTACCTACCTCATCCCTACTCAAGTAGTGTAATTAAATGTTTCTTTTTCTAAAGGGTAAACTAAAGGAGACAAAACAAAGTATATTTGTAGCCCCTTTTCCTCCTTCAGGACTAAAGCAGGCATACAAGTGACAAGATAAATTGATAAAGGAAAGATAAATAAAGAGTGAGCTGAAAGGACGTTCAAAAAAGCATATATTATGGAATAATATATACAATCATGATATCACCAAAACCACTCAGCAGTAACGTAACTAGAAAATAAGGTTATCTTTAGGATTGTATGATATTTAAATAAAACCTGAATAGAAATGAACACATTGCCAAATAACTGGATAGGAATAATTTTATTTAATCAATAACAAATATATATATATCTCATCCAACATAATTAAAGCTGTCGATAATTTCAAAAGGCTTAGTAAATAAACCATAGCTTACTCGTCCAGAGGACTCACAATAATAATTTTTTTTATAATGCTTGTATAATATCAATATGATGAAAATTCAATAGTCACATGGACACTCACTATAAGACATAGTTATATTCTCATATAAAAAGGACTTGAAGGTCTCTGAATTTCATAAATAATGGACATAATATCACCAAGATTTCCTCATTTTAAATGACTTCAAATAACAACGATATAAACAGTACTGAGCAAAATAGAATTTATGATGTAAATATATGTATATTAATTTACCCTGTATAACGGACATCAGAGTATTAACATAATAAAAATAGCACCAAGTGAATATATTTAATTTTAATTTAGTAAATGTCTCTCATACCTAAATGATTATATTAACCTAATATGTAAAAGGGAATATATTAAACATTTCCCATGTCTAAATGGCATCGCAAAACCAACAATTAAACAAACAATAAACATAGTACCAAACAAATAAATTTTAAATTTTTATGTCTTAAATATTTGTCAAGCCTACATGACTTCATAATATTAATGATTTGAACAAGTAAATAAATTTTAAATGTCTTAAATAGTTGTCAAGCCTGCATGATTTTATAATATCAATGATTTGAACAAGTGAATACATTTTAAATTTAAATATCTTAGACGTTTCCCAAAACTAGACAATTGGATTATAGAATTTAAACTTTAAAAAAAATTGTACCAAAAGGTTTTGAAGTAAAATCCATGATAAATAGCTGAAAAGAAATTTTGCATTATAATGTCCGAAAAATAATTTTGAAGCTTACACCTAGATGTGTACCGGATGATTATCTTGCCAAGAGTGGCCTGACCGCCGATCTACTGGCAGTATTTATTTGCTAATCTCTGGCTCGAAAAAAGGGGGAGGGGATGGTAGGGGTCACACATAAGAAATGGATAGACAACTATTGAGAGGGAAGGGGTAATAGTGTACGGCGAAACATGGGACGAACAGCATCTCGGTGATTTCAAAATAGTTATTTTTATGGCACGCACAACATTTTAGTACTGTTGACCTCACACATTTTTCTTCTCGGCATCCTCTATGAATATCCAAAGTTGATGCGCCTCCAATTTAATCAACAAGTGCATAATGGTCAGTTGTTGCTGGGAGAGAGGGAGAGCTTGGGACGTACACAGAAGAAAATGGGGCATAGGTAAGCTTTTAATATCACTTCTGTAGTTGTGGTGGGATATGCCTTGAACCAATATAGTGTCCAGTTTTTTCTTGATTTAGAACGTTGTAACTTTTATAAACGCTACATATTGTATAACAATTCTACATTAATTATGTTCAGATATAAACTATCAGGGGCAGAGCATGATCTTTCTATTTGGTGGGGCCAGGTCAAAACTTACCGGTAACTATTTTATTCTCACCATGCGTTAACATATTAAATTTATTTTAGTTTTCCTAATTTTTAAAAATCACCAAACATATCTATAAACATAAAGAATAAAAGAATACAGGCTTTGAATTAAACATACCAATTGATAACATTACTAGTGCAAAAGTTGGGCACGTCTGTCTCTTTATGCCAGTTCATGAGCGTATGCCTATTTTTGATACCGGTTCATTATGTTTTTGGACTGAAATTTTGGCCGCTGAATCTTTGATGCAATATTTACTTTTTTCAAATGTTTTAATCTTACATACATTTTCCAAATGAATTGCACATTCCATATGTTTTTTAATTCTTTTACTTAAAAATTTAAAATCCTTACAACCTACAGCTTTTCACAATCCCTCATCACCAAAATAATAAACAGTAAAAAACAAAATAAGCTAAGTTTTTCTTCACTCACAGTTAGCCACAATTGTCTATCAAACGAAGCATTAGGAAAAGAAGGTGACCTGGCGGTCTAGGGGTAAGGTGTCAGACTTCTTTGCTGGCGGCCGGGGCTCAATCCTCGGTCCCGGCACAGATTTATCTGATTACCAAACCCTTCCTTCACCTCTGACAAGACATCTTGTGAATGTGAGGAATGCCAGGCCTCCACCTTGGTTCGGATTCCACGTTAAACTGTAGGTCCTCCATTTCATCTCACAATCACCCTACCATTACACATTAGCGTAAGTGTGTATAACCCGAACAGGTAATAATAATAATAATAATAATAATAATAAGGAAAAGGTATTTTTTATTTTATGGCCATCCGCCTGCTATTGTTTAGTTTCAAATTTTACTGAAGAAAATGGAGCTTTCAATAAATAATCTGCTTTTGTTAATTTTAATTAATCATTTTCACATGTCATCTTACTTCTTGTGTCTAACACATATCAAAACACAAACACATAAACACTAAATATAGACCATCTTTATCTTGGACTAGCCCCATTCGATAGTGTAAAGCTAGCACTGGAATGGTAGGCTGCACTGACCTTGAGAAACATCTCACACTGCATGTAGCTTCTCTGAGAGGGCCTGTTGGGGTTGGCCTGCTTCAGCTTTTGTGTTGTCACTAAAGCGCTGGTACAGGTCTCGCGCTGGAGCGAGGAATGAATAAAGCTTGACTGGAATACTGTATAACAAATCCAATAATTCATTGTGCGTGGAGAATGGTGCCCCACTTTAAATAGATGTTTTTTTCCCAAACTATTTAATTGACTAAAAATAAAGAAAAAAATAGTTTTTTATGTTAAAAAAGTTGGAAACTTATTGGCGGGGCCTGGTCCTTGTAGCCTATTATAGTTTGTAGCAAAATTTTCAAAAATTGTGTATTAGTAAATTACCACTAGATACAGACAGACATATACATACACTATATACAGATGGGCAGACAAAATTTGTAATACCCATTTTATTTAGTTTGAGGGCACATAAAACCTCAAGATTTACTAGAATATTGAGGTTTAAAATTTTCATGATTGCAATACTCCCTCTATATGAGAAAGTAAAAAAAAGTTGTATATTTTTGTATCTTTCAACACTTTTAAATTAATTGATGATTCTTATTCTACATTTTTTTAAATTCACTTTTAGCTATCACTAGGGCATATTCTTATTTCAAGCGATAGATAGAGTCTATCTCTGATGGGAGTGTGATAGCTAGGAAAATTTACCAAGCATCTATCCGCCAAACAATATGATCTGCAAAACCATATAATGTTGAGTTGTTATTTATGGCAGTCAAAACTTTTAGAACAAGCAATTTGTTTTTAAAGGTTTTTTTTTCTTTTGACTGTTTTTACATAATTGAAACATGAACCTATGAAAATAACTGTTTGGATGTGTCTTTTTTTTTGTGGAAGCGGCGTCTGTGGTTCATTTAAAATTACTTTACAAACGAGAGTTTATAAAAGGTTGTGTTCTCTTTATAAATTAAGATGGCAAACCATCCGAAACAAAGGCAGTTGATCAACTGACTTCTGTTGTGTCCGATGTGCTGTTTACAAAAAAAAAAAACTCTTTCCCTTAGCTATAAAAACACATGTTTACTTTGGCGGTCGATTATAACAAGATAAAAGTGTGATTATAATACTTTTTAATTTATTACTGTATTTAATGTAATCTATTGTTGCCACAATTGCAAAACAAAATAACAGTTTTATTAATATATTTTGTTTTTTCAATGAGATACAAAAGAGCCAATTACACAGTATTATTATTATTATTTGCACCGCGTCTTACTACCCGTTCGTGTTATACGCACTTACGCTAATGTGTAATGGTAGGGTGATTGTGAGATGAAATGAAGGAACCTACAGTTTAACATGGAATCCGAACCACGATGGAGGCCTAGCATTCCTCACATTCACAAGTTGTGATTAATACATGACTTGTCAGAGGTGAAGGAAGGGTTTGGCAATCAGATAAATCTGGGCCGGGACCTGGGATTGAACCCCGGACGCCAGAACAGAAGTCTGACACCTTACCCCTAGACCACCAGGTCACCAACGAATTACACAGTAATCCTTAGAGGAGTATTATTATAAGTGTTTTTTAACACTTTTTAGTTTTTATCGATAATATAGTATTACTAAGCAAATAATAATTATTTCTGAATAGTTTGACATTAGTCACTTTCAACCAATGTTAGCAATAAGTAACTTTCTGATAGCTGTCACTTATACATTCTCCCACTGCAGATAGGGTATAGTACATATTTAATTGTTCAAGATATGAATAAAACAGTTTTGGTTGGTTGGACTCTGCACCATATGCTCCCATTATCATAGCACTTTATCTATTGCCTGAGACTGTTTGTATGTTTAGGGTGGGGGGCACTTCACACTATGTAAATAAGAGATAGTCTCTCATGGTAAAAAGTTCAGGCTACTGATATAAAGAATTTATCATGAAGGTAAAGCACATTACATAGATGATCACTCCCATAGTATCACAGAAGTGTATTCCTCTTGAAGTAGCCCTTTGAATATCGAGATAAATTGTTAAATACTGTACACTACAATTCTTTGACGATCATAATTACTATGATATACTTTTTCTTGGCAAAAAAAAAAATGATCCATGTCTTGCCAGTTGCTCTGGCTTTCTTAATTCAATTACACTATGGGTGGGAAATGTGGTTTCTTACCTTACTTGATGATCAACAATTAGGTTCAAAAACAAGGTGCTTACGGATAAATTTAGTCCAAAAAGAAAGGAGGTTACATAATGATGAGTTACATACCCTTTACTCCCCACAAGTCAAGTCTTGTAGAATACGATGGGCAGGGCATGCAGCACGAATGGGATAATCTAGAATTGTGTTCAAAGTATTGACCGGCAAACCTAAACCTAAAACCCAATAGGGAGAGACCATTGGGAAGACCTAGACACAGATGGGAGGATAGCATTAGAATAGACCTGAAAGAGATAGGTTGTAATGAGGTAGACTGGATAGAACTAGCTCAATATAGGGATAGGTGGCATACATTTGTAAGTGTGACATTGAACTTTCGAGTTCTTAGTGCCATAGAGTAAGTAAGTTATGGGTAATAGACTAGATAGGTATATTTTAATGTAAATGTACCTATAATTGAGTGGAAGTAAATTGGGCAATTTTCTTGGTAATACTACCCTCATTACAGCTGGTGAGGATTCACACTTTCACTTCCTCTTCACCCAATCCAGACTAAACAAGCTTGACCTTGAGTTTGTGTGCCCCATTATTGGGGGTGTGTTTATAACTGTTTAAAACTTTTCTGGGTTCTATCACCTTTAATTTACCCCATAATGTCAACCTCCACTTTCCTACTCGTGTTTGATCAGCTACACCACTGAAAATACGTTAGATCCTGACTTGGCTGTTTCATAATAATAAGTTAATAGTGTTGATGATTTTAATCACAAGAAATTAACTGGACATCAAAGTCGTCACTGGATCCAAAGAGAAGAGACAGCAGGGAGTTATTTTCTAGGTGTGTAAGAAACCTGCTATGGAGAAGAGAGGTGCCCTTGAAGTGTAAGGAAGTGTTATACAGGGTGTACTTTGTACCAATTGTCACATATGCTGAAGAAACATGGACATTGAGTGTAAGAGAGACTAGGAAAGTGGAGGCCATGGGAATGAAGTTTTTGAAAATCATGTTAGCTGTCACGAGGAGAAACAAGATTAGGAATGGAGCTATCTCGGAAAGAGTGGGGATATGAAGAGGGGAATACATGAGATAATAGAGGAAGCAAGACTGAGATGGTATGAGTATGTATTGAGAATTGAGAAGGAGAGGATGCCAAAGAAAATTATGGAAATGAAATATGCAGGAAAAAGACCACAAGAGAGTCTAAAAAAGAGATGGAAGGAACAGATAACAGAACCTGTGCGAGTGAAAGGGGAAACATTGAAGCAATTAAAGAAGGAAGAATGGTGAAAGGATAAAGGAAGATGGTACCATTTTACTAAACTCACCCGGCTATAGGCTGGAAACAGTTGTTGACTTTTTTTCCCATTGTAAAAACTAGAATATTAATTTTTTTTTTAATTAAAAAAGTTATATTGATTACTAAAAGTTAAAACAATAGTTTTACATTCCCCCCTTACTTCTCCCCACCAAATCATATCTAATAATTGATTGCAAGAGGAGAAGCAAACGTTATTTGACCTTTGTTATTCCTTTTAGAGATCATCTCAAGGCCGAGTTATCTGAGCTGCAGTTTTTATCCTTAGTATATGTTTTATAATTTGAATCGCTAACTGAAACAATGTTGTAAGTTATGTAATATTACTAAACATTCTTGAATACACTCAGAGTGTATTTGGACATCTAGCTACTATTTATTTTGTGGGACTCAACCAAGCTTTAGTTTGTGATAAGAATCATTGAATAGTATTTGGACAGTAGTATACTGATAGGTTTGGGTGAGCAATTAGCACGCCTGTCTTAAGATGTTGGGGCCACAGTCTAATTTTGATAAAAAGTAACTTTTTCGACAGTTACAAAAGTTACTAAAACAATTTGAACATATTTTTACATTAAGTTTTGTAATCTCTAGTTACTTAGGATAAAACATATCAAAACCTATAAAATAAAACTAATATATAATAATAATAATAATAATAAAGTGAAATGTTGTTAATGGTGACCACAAAAATAGGTGTTGGTATTTTCTAAACTTACCATCCTACCAGTATTCTACACTGGATTACAACCAACTTCCTTGTGGAAACATTTGTTCTACAATATCATTTTATAATTTCTCTCCAGACGACTACTTGTAGGGGTGGTTATTAAGAATTCACCCTCAACCTATCCTCATCATATATTAAATAAAACAGTTTAGACCCAAACCTATTTTGAGCAGTCTACGGTTAGACTAGGTTTGCACTAAGGCTCTCTTACTGTTGAGGTTTTAATCTTGGTTAGGTGAATTTAAAATAGTTTTTCACATATGTTCATGTTTTTTTGATTATTTCTCCATGCCTCGATACTATCTGCTCACCGCTATCCATTTTGATTAAGTCATTACCTGCTCTGGTGGTCAAACAGGGTGTTTACTGGGTCGAAAAAGTACGAAAGTCCCAGAAAATTTATGAATTTTCAATTTTTTGGTCATGAAGTCAAGAAAATATTTTTGTTGAATTTTCCCTGCATCATAACAACGCAAACACATCAAAAGTCGTGCCACCCACTGTCCATGATTCCATGTGCTATCTGCAAGCTGCCTGATTGTTTTTACTGTGATACCAAGGACAAAGTTAACGTTTACCATCTAGTTAAAGTTTAATGTTGCATGTGAGTGAATTACGCCTATATATGCATTATAAAATGTTTGACTATCTACCGAAAGAATTTTGTAGTATAAAAAAAAGTTCACCAAAAAGTTGCTAATTTTTGTTTTTCCACCTCAGTAGACACCTGTCTAATGGTCTTTACCTCTAAGGCGACACACTCACTATAACCACTGTACTAACGATTTTAGGGAGATTGGGATTTGAATCCCAGTCGAGTGTACTGAAGGAGTTTTTTTTTCTTTTTCTAATTGGTTTCAGACTCTTCCTCCCACACAAATGCAGGTACTTCAACTCTATTCTACCTTCTTTATACTTACTCTATTAACATAATTTATATGTATATAAGAAAGCACAAACTAGTATTGAATTGAATCCTGGGGGGGGGG
>CABFOV010001071.1:90468-136575 GCA_902141375.1 Timema poppense
GGGGGGGGGGGGGCACATTACGCCACTGATAAGCCATGTGCTAGACATAATAATTAAAAAATATATGTTTCCTTAAGACATTAATAAATAATCGGTATTACAACATACAAGCAAAAAACAGGCTAGCTAGGAAAACGTCAGTTTGAAAAATCTAACTTATAACATTAATCTACCAGAAGATCAAATTATTGAAGATATTCTTTCCATATTTTCACAAAACGCATAAATAATGCATGTTTATTATGTGAAAATTGTAACCTTGCTTTTTTTCTTCTATAAACTGTTATTTATTGCATTTATTCCTGTGAAAAAAAACCATAGTAAGCCATAGAATAAATTGCTCTGATACAAGTGCTCAAGTAATTTTACTAGTAAGCATATTATAACCTAAATGGATAATAAAATGCAGTGAAAATTTTTTTTTTACTAGTATTAATGCTATTTCTTAATCCTGGCCTTGAAAGTGAAATAATTAATTGTTATTGTGATACTCTACCAGTCACTAAAATTTCCAATGCAATTTGCTTTATTGTCTAAAACTCTTGCAGTTGTAGCCATTGATATTTAAATTTGTGAGCTAAATTAACTAACTGCTTATTTCAAACCTATTTTCCACTCTCTACAAGTGGATAAATTTTATTTATTTGAAATAAAGTAAAATTTAGAATCGGTTGGATGTGGCTCAAATTGGGCAAACTCTCGCTAATTGCATCAGAACAAGATGAAATCGTTCTGAAAAATATTGTTTTGTGATACGTTTTCCCAACACCTTAGAACTCTTCTTTTGAAAATATGTTTTAGGTTAAGTAAATTTTTTATTTGATTTACATATGAGGTTTGAGGCATTGAGTAAAAAATTTGTTTTTGTGAGGTGCAAATGCAGGTGCTTTATGAGATACTCAACATTTTGTTCTGAACCATTAGTACCCCCACTTTCTCTCAGGACTCTGGAGTCAGTCTTAAGTCGAGGAATCTCAGTCGGAAACAATTTTAGGCCGAGTTGGTGTCTGTAAAAATTTATTGAACCTGGCTTCAAAATAAGTACTTATAATATTATCACAATATATGGTTAACATATCATTTTAGTTTAATAATTTTTTTTTAGGCAAATATTTGTAATTTGTATTGACAAATTAATTTAAATATAAATTAACAATTCTAAAGAAGCTTACCATGAAGTAATTTGTATTGGAACATTTTAGTGCGATGAATTTGTTCTTACTAATCAATATACATTATCCATTTCTGAAAGAGTCCGACTCGAAGGCTTGGCATACCAACTTCACAGCCCTACTTTCACTACTGGCTTTGAGAATAATGTTGATGATGATGATGATAATAATAATAATAATAATAATAACCTAATAATTAGTATTGTGGCTGCCATGTCCTGAATATCCGAGTCAAATGGCATATTGCTGTTGCAGCCAGTGGTGTCGGAGGAAACGGAGGGTGAGCTGCGCCTGGTGAAGTTTGATACTACGCCCATCATGTCTACCTATCTCGTGGCTGTAGTGGTGGGGGAGTATGACTATGTAGAGGACCGTTCCAAGGATGGAGTGCTAGTGCGAGTTTACACCCCCATGGGCAAGCGAGAACAGGGTCAATTTGCCCTGGAGGTGGCCACTAAGGTGCTGCCCTACTACAAGGACTACTTTCAGATTGCTTACCCACTCCCCAAGATGGATCTCATCGCTATCGCAGACTTTTCTGCAGGTATGTTTCTATTATATTCTTGTTTTTATTGGCAAAACCTACTAGGAAATATATATATCTATATCTATATATATATAATTTTTTTTTGTGGCCAATATTTATAATATTTTACAGGAATATTTATTAGTATTATTATATATGAGATCCGGGAAAATAGGGATTTTGTGTGTATTTTCGCATAAACTTAAAATATATAGGCCTAGTGGAATATTTGTAATTTTGACACATTTAATTGCAAACAATATGTATGCCTGACAAAGTAAACTAAGTACGCTGATTGGAATGTATGTCTTATTTTCTGCCCAATGGTGGCACAGAAAGGGAAATCCTGGAATAGTCAAGAAAATCATTGATGTCAGGTGAAACCTGAAAAACTAAGGGAACTTTTTATTGCCAGAGAAATTACAGGGAATTTAAATACTTGACTGATTCTGCACCTAAACATTTAAACAAAAGTGAGAGATGTTTGTTTCTCAATGCTAACAAAATGCATATCGTAGGTATTTAATTCTTAACATGGGATCATTGTATAGGGTTTGTTGTGTAACACATTTACACGGGAATATAAATAATACCTAAAACATTAAATACTGGTAAAGAACAAGAATTTATAAGAATGTTGATGTTTGGTAGCTTAGGATTTTTCAAAAATATTTTAGCAATGTAATATACGAAAAAACCGCCATTCACTAAGGACAATATTTAAAAAAAGGCAAGGTCTGGATATTTTTTTAAATATTGTCTGGAAAACCTGGAAAAGTCAGTGACTTTAATAATAAGAGTTATGTAACCACCCTGTGTCCCTTCCTCTTAAAACATTGGGCCGTGTAACCACTGCACATTATATTTCCTCATCAAACTCAAATATTTGTTTTGAACACAGATCACACCTTACACTAGTCAAGTTTATGAACAATTACATTTAATTCCTCTATACTTCAATCTTCCTTGTCTATAAAAATGAGAAATCTTACTAGAAAAACTGAAAAACAGTTGTTTTTTTGTAATATGTAAATAATGGCATCCCTTAATTATCCACACAAGCACATATCTAATGTGTCTTATTAAACTTAAGCGTTTTTCCTATTACAGTTAATTTGTTTGTTACTAGGTGCGATGGAAAACTGGGGTCTTGTCACATACAGAGAAAATTGTTTGCTAGTCGACCCAAAAAATACTTCTGCTGTGAGGAAACAATGGATTGCTCTAGTCGTGGGCCATGAAATAGCTCATCAGTGGTTTGGAAACCTTGTCACGATGGTGAGAGATGGTCATTCAATATTTATAGAACATTAATACTGTGGTCATAATCATGATTGTTGATACAATGGGCATCAAACAATCACCAACCACCTCCATAAAAATACTTTTGGTAGGGAACTTGGTGGGGTTAAAGAAATACTTTTTCCCTTGGTGATAAAGAATGTGTGATCTGTGAATGATTTGGAGTCCATTACAAGTTTAATTCAGAGCACCATGTATGATGTACTTGACCCAAAAATTGGTTGAATCCCCAACAGTTCCACTCTCAGCACCTAATAGGCATACTAGGTAAATGAGGAGTAAGGTAGTTTCTCGTTGATTTCCTTTATTTGTTAATGAGCTCTTAAACCATTTAGTTTATGTAAATAAATTATACAAGGTTCAAGTAATCTCGATTCATTCTAATGAGGAAAGGACTAGAGAGGTTAGAAAACAAAAACAAAAAGACCACCACTATGTAGAGAACACATCAACAGTTGATCTTTTCTAAATTAAATCCTGTTCTCTCTGACCAGCACCTGCCACACAATTTTTTTAGCACCGCATTTTACTATTTGCTAAGTTATACGCTTAGTGTACTAATTATACAAATGGTTTTAAGGATTAGGAAGGCTATATATTTATAAAGAATGTACCTGCATTTGCACAGAGCGAGAGTAAAAAGCCATTTTGGAAAAACCGCCATAGTACACCCGACCAAGATTCAAACCTTAATCTCCCCGTCAATAGCAGTCTAATATACTGTGAGAGTAGTGCATATTTTATATATATATATAATTTATTTATATATATATAAATAAATTATATATGTAGGCCTATAGCATGTCTTACTAACTCCTCAGGTTATATGCATGTATGATAATTACTCTAAGGAGGTAGGGATGAGGAAGGAATCATTTTAGAGGTAATTTACCTGCATTTACATGGAAGAAGGAGGAAACTTTTTAGGGAAAACTTCCCTCAGTAGACCCAACCAGGATTTGAACCCCAATCTCCCCATTTTCAGCAGTCCAGTCTAACACACCTTGACACTATTTGGAAAAAAAAGTTTTAGATATATTTGTATTTTGAGTCAATAAATACATATTTTCTTGTTTTGGACTATATTATATTTTACTAGTTTTGGAACAAATTGTAATTTATTTTGGCATTTGGACATTCAACAATATGTATTCTACTGCCTAGGCTATTTTAAGAGGGAAAGTTTAAATATATTGACTCCATTGATCTACAATGCAGTAGAACCCAGGTTATTCAGACTAATTAGGATCTAGGTTAATCCATATTGTTGAAAAGCCAGATAATTGATTATATAGAAAAAAAAAGATCCCTTGATAAAATACTTTATTGGGATAATAGTACCTAGAAAGCACATAACATATATACTTACAACACATTATAAGGTAAATTACAATTTGCATTTGTATTTATTATACAACAAAACAAAAATTAATCAGTGAAATTACATATGTATTTACTTTTATATTTGGAAGAAGGTATAGGAATGGTGGATTGAAACATATAAAAGGGGACGAACACAATATGGCTTTTACAATGAAAAGAAGAACACAGTTCACACTTTACATTGCTGCCATTAAACAAAGAGGTAATGGTTGCCTCTTAAATAAAATCGATCTATAGTTGGGGTCGTACTATATTCAGGTCTTTACGTTATATTTACACTTTGCCGGCATTTTAAGTGAAACAGCAACTAAACTAGTATGAGAGTTAATAATTGATTAATACCCATTTTGAATGTTGCCTTTTGTTTATAATTTCAATAAAATATTTTGCCAATTTTAAGAACATAATAAAATATTTATTTCTTAAGCAAATTTAAATCTGGGCCAAACTGATCAGCAGACTAATGAGCACTAATGTTTAAATGCATATGAACACAATAGACTGGCAATAAAGTAAATGGCATGCAGTTATTTTATCTTTTTTACTTCTTTTTTAGGAATGGTGGACCCACCTTTGGCTGAATGAGGGCTATGCTTCGTTTGTGGAATTCCTCTGTGTGGCCCACTTATTCCCAGAGTATGACATTTGGACCCAATTTGTCACAGACACTTACATTCGAGCCCTGGAACTTGATTGTCTAAAGAATAGCCACCCTATTGAGGTAAGCACATATTTTCAATTTGGAATAACTCTTTATTGGATGCGTGTTAAATGTACACAATTTTACAAATCCTGATATTTATTTTACCTATGAATTCTGAATTGTGAATTTTGATTGTCTTGATTTTTTCCCTTAATTTATGATTTTGTTTGCATTAAGAGGTATATTAATAATCTGGAGACTAAACTTATGTTAGGTTTTGCCTGTAATTGTGTAGTGTTAAACCACTAGAAAACATCATAATACACTAGCTTTAAAAGATAATTCAAAATAAAAATTTGAAAGAAAAAAATTATCATCATTACTTGATGTTTGCTCCTCTGCTGGTCGTCTGGCACAACCTCTTCCATTCCTGTCGATCTCTCCAAGGTTCTCCCTCTGCCGCATGTCTCCAATCCCCACCTTTAGCCTCCATGTCATGTGTTGGTCCATCCATCTCATTCGTGTTCTTCCAACAGGTCTTCTGCCCTTCTTTTTACCTTGTATAGCTTCCTTAGGCATTCTGTCCTCCATTATCATTGTCATGCCCTAACCATTGCAACATTTTCCTCTTCAGCATCTCATCTTATGGTATAACTTTTAAGTTACCCTAATTTTTTCCTTCCTTATTCTATCTCTACTTGTAATATTTTCAATATATCTCAGAAACCTCATCTCTTCAGCCTGCAATCTCTTTGTCCATGTCTAGGTTTCAGAGCCATATATGTCAATATTAGTTAATAATATGCCTTGTGTAATACAGTTCTGGCTTCTTTTCCTATGTTTCATCGCCAAATTATATCCTTGACCATGTGAGAGAACTGTCCACTTTTCCCTTTGTCTTATTTTCTCATGAATCTTAATGTTTGTGGTAATCTTATTTCATAGATAAAAGAACTATTCCACCTTTTTAAGTTATTTTCCATTCATTGTTTTATATATATTGTTTTTGAATTTCTAGCCTTATTCACTTTATTGCTCTTTCACACATCCATGTTCAATTCATATCTTTTTATCGCTCATGCCCATTTAGCTAGTTCTCTCTCCTAATCTTCAATTTCTTCGGGAACCATGTCATGACGTTGTCTACATATACTATCACCTTCAATTGCCTCGGGCTTCTGTGACCCTGTAATTCAGCATTTATTTCGTCCATTAGAGTGTTAAATAGAATTGATGATAAAACACTTCCGTCTCAACTTTATTCTTTAAACCAATAAGAGTGTTTATCTTCTACTGTTCTAGATTCTCACACCTCGCTATATGCCAACTTACAGAACTTGGATTTTAGGAATTATACTTGTCATTGCTTTGCCTAGTTGGAGTTTTTTGAAATCTGCCACAACCAATCTGTGATCTCCTCCAAAATTTACATTTGATATGACCTTCATGTTTGTTAATTTTGGTTGAGACTTTTGAAGACCATAATGTAATCTATTATACTTCTATGCTGACTTCACATCATGCCCAAAAAATTTATCATTGGTTAAATGTGGTTTTCCCCTTTCACAGTGATGAATTAATGGCCAGGGACCGGATGGTGGGCTTGTCCTAGTCTTAAGTTAGATTATAGGGCAAATGAAGCTACAACAAACCTAGCAAGCCGGTGGTGGAAAAATGTGTGACGTAAATAAAAACCTGACCCAGGCCATGGGCTAGAAACAATAATGGATATAAAACATACCCATATGAAGAGCAAAACTAGACATTTCAGATGTCAAATTTTACACTTTCCAGCTTATGGCCTGGGTCAGGTTTTTATTCAAGCCATATATTTTTCAGTACTGGCTTGCGAGTTCTGTCGTAGCTTTATATGAGCTATAATCTAACGTAAGACTAGAACAGGCACAACATCCAGTCCCCGGCCGTTAAATTACCAATGTGAAAGGATAAATTCATATTTTCATCAATGGTGAATTTTTGGCCATGCCAGGAATCGAACCCAGGACCCTTAGCTCAGTAAGCAGATAAGTTACCAACTTAGCTAAGGTGTCAAACTTAAGATGTCAAATAAATGTTGTAAAAATAGTTTATCCTCAAGAATTAGCTCTATTGTGTTCAATTACCTTGTATATTTCTTTTGACAGGTACCAGTGGGTCACCCATCAGAAATTGATGAAATATTTGATGACATATCTTACAACAAAGGTGCTTCAGTTATTCGGATGTTGCACAAGTATATTGGCGATGAGGTGAGACTTTTTCTTAATTAACATTCCACCAGGAAATTTTAGTACACAAACAACATATCTAAATACTATGTTAGACTCAAGCTAGTATCAAAATGTTCTTTTATACATAAAATGTGATTTAAATGGTGAACATTAGGCGCATCAAGCCAAGCTTTAAATATATACTAGAGCTTAAAAGATTTATAAGCTTGCAAGTCTAGCGCCCTGTAAAAAGGTTCTTTTTGGCCTTGCATTGTGGGGCTACAGATGAGTATCTAATTGTTTACTCTTCTCTTAACTTGTTGGGATGTGCTTTGTGCAATTGATTTTTAGAGTTTAATAGTGGGGAAGGGAGGGGAAAGTGGGTGGGGGTGGAACCCAACAAAGAAAGTATTGTGCAGCAGATGGCCATTAAAATATCAAGGTCACCAACTGAGTAAACTGGTTTTGTTGATGAATGGAAGAAATTATGAAGCAGAAGATACATATAAGTCATTCACGAGCCAAGTTTACCTGGATGACAGCTCGAAATGTTACTAGAAGTAATCCCTAATATATCACTACGCCAACAGCTGACATCTATCACTTTGGATGACTGTAATGAAAACAGATGGTAATATATTAATGTGTTAGTTAACCACAGTAATTTAGGCCAATATTATTTATATTTTTATTTGAGGTCGGACACGAATCTAAACCATGTGATTGAACATAACGGTAAACAAGTTTTTTTACAATGATGCAGACACGCAGTTGATGAAAATATTTTATTCAGTTAAATATTTCAAAATATGATAAAATAATCATAAAACCATTTATTGTATGTAAAAAAATTACAAGAATTTTCTCTTTTCCAAGTAAATACAATGCCTGTATTAAAAGGTATTGATGTGTTCACTATATTAAACATAATCAATAACGTTCCAAAACGAAAAATAAGTACTTGTAGTTATGTTTAAAATATGGTTTCGAGTTGGATAAAAAGAATTTATTTAAAAAAATGAAATAGTATGAGAAAACTTAAGTTTACGTTATTTTAAATGTAATATATAACAGGTAATTAAAGATATTTACATTTATAACAAAACTGTGATCTTTTACAAGTGTTGGCAACCCTAAACCTAAACATATGATTTTCGAATTGTCATCCAGGTAAAAACCTATCGTGAACGGAATATACATTTTCTCTCTATAGGGATTTTAGATCACAAATAGCATGGTGCAAGATGATATCAATTACACCTCAATGTAAAAATGTACTATGTACATCCTAAAACTCACAAATGCTCTAATTTTTCTCTCTGATAAGAGGCCAGCACCAAGTGAACAAATGCACTTCAGATGGACAGGGAGTAATGGAGTTATTATTAAAAACACATATTGTTAAATCTTCATATTATATATATTTTCTTGATTACTTTTTCTTAAACTTTCATTGTGAACATTAAACTTAATCATAGTTAATGTTTTGCTTACTATCACAGTATATTTAATGTTAATCGTCTAATTTATTATGACTTATTGTTTTGAATTATTTATAATTAAACAATTTTAGAGCTTAAATTTGTTTTAAATAAGTGACTCTTATTTAATCTAAGAAAATGGAATAATTTTAATCTGTATTTGTTTCTTATTTACACGTATTTAAGTTTTAAAGTTATAATTTCATCCAACCCAATCTTGATTTAGCTTGATACTAGAGAGCGGCGTGATAAACTCGCTTGAGATCAAATCAAATAAAAAAAGCAGACACCTAACTCTTAAATAAGGGGATGTGAAGGTCACTTTATAAATGATACGAAACTTGAAACTTGTAAAGAAAGGTCAGAGGTAACCTTTTTTGTGGTTTTCACATAATACTACTTTCACTTTTTAAACTACCATTAAGTGCATCATATAAAGATAATGATACAGAAAAACAAAACAAAGCACACCATAAACTGTTATGCTAATATTTCTGAATTTATTCATATCTATTGATCTTTAAACAGACTATAGATAAAGATAGTTAAAATACATTTTAATTCAAAATTTTATCAAAAATGCAGTTGTAAATTTGTCGTGAATAATTCTAATGAGAAAGAATATCAAGGACTAAATATTGGGTACATGTTTTAAAAATTTAATGCAAGCAAGGAAGATAGCACAACTAAGAAGCATCTTATATATACATTCTTTCTCTATCCCAGTGACTATCAGTTCATGGTGTTACAACTTTGCCTGTATTTTTATTTTGTATAAAACAATGTTGGTAACCTAGAGTATAATATAATTAGAGATGGGTCACTCGAATATTCGAATCCTCGAAGCCATAAAACCTTGACAAGTATTCAAGATTTGAGGATTCAGTGTTTTATTGGATTCGATGGTTGAATCTTTTACCTCATAAACAAAGCATAATGTTTTGAATTAAAAAATTACTAAGTTAGGCCTAATTGAAAAGCACAACCTAATCAGTAATCATTATTTTGCTGGGCAAAAGAGAAAAGCATGAATAAATTTTTATTTTTAATAATAATAATAATAATAATAATAATTGTTAGGTGTAGAAAATCTAACGTGCCTAATACCCTACCCTCACACCTCTATGGGAAACTTGGACTTGACCATTTCAACGCATGCTTGATTATGAAATTTTCACCTCATGAACAATATTGTAAATATTTTAATGAACATATTAAAACTCTTCAAAAACTAGAATTACAAATAAACTCTAAATAAATAAAACAAATTATGGCTTTTTTTTAAAAACAGAAATAAGAACACCTTACATACGATACAAATTCAGTCGCTAGAGTGATAATTAAATAAACATGACTGTTAATTCTTTATTACCCAACTGGTTTTAATTATCTACAACTATGCAATATATATATATATATATATATATAATGATCCTTAAGTTGGATATTTTGTTGGGTTTCATGAAAAATAAATAAGATCAACAGTTAGACACTGATCCGATAAAACAGTTTATTTAGGCCAATTAGCCTAAGTATTTTATATAGATTGTTTTAAATTAGTTCATGTAATCTGATCACTTTTTTAAATAAATTCATGAAATCTGATCACTTAGTAAGTGCAATCGGGTTGTAAGAATTAATAACTTGCTAATTCATAATTTAAAAAAAATTATTTTAACCAAGTTTTTTTAAATATGTTATTGTTGTAAATGTAAAATTATTCAAGTGTAGTCCTGCCTAATAAAATGGGAATGAACATATTGCAAGAGCCGAAAATATGTTCATGTTTTAAATAGAATATGTATTCACAGAAATCGATATATTGCAAGAATCGAATATATTTCATGTCCTCTACGTGAAAGTAAATAATAAATATAAAAGAAAATAATAATAATACATGCTTAAAGATTATTGAGTTCATTATTTCCAATGTAATATGTTTAATTCTATGCATGTTGTTTTAGTCTCTCTTTTTTTTAAATTCAGTTTTTATTTCTAGTTTTGCTTTCTTATTAAAATAAATTATAATCCTTCAATGATGATTAAAGTTGATCAAAAAGTAACTAGGCCCGATCTGTTTTTTTATTTCACAGTTTTTTTTTAGAAATTTAACTCATTCTATCAACACTTTTAAAAATAACAAAAAGACACTCAAATTTTGATTGATTTGATATTCAAACAATAATATGAGTCAAGATTGTTTAATTTAGCTGGATTTTAACCAGTATTTTGAATTTTGCTGGATTTTAACCATTATTTTGCGAGGGGTGGTTGGGGTTGATTGAAATTAATAGCATGTTTGAAATAAATCTTAATTAACAGTTTAGGCCTGTATTGTGTAATGTAGGTCTATTTGTAAATCATTAAAATTTCTAACAATTTGGTAGTATTCAGATTCGAAATTTGAAAATAAAATGTAGATTCGGTTTCGAACAATAGTGGATTCAATCCTTCTCTAAATATAATATATTTACTTTTACTTACCTACCTACTTTATAGGTATGCCTAATTAGTAGATGTAATTTAATCATTAGTTAGTAAAACTGTTTAGTATTTGTTCTAAAAATTATTAAATGCTGAAATACATTATATTTAATTGATATTTCAAATCTCTTCATAATATCCCTAATTTTTCTTTTTACTTTGAAATTGTTTGATGATGTGAAGATTATTTTGAGTATTAAAGTCGAAGCGTGGGAGATTTGACCTTCAATTTCAACATTTCGAAGTTTCACACACACCTACTCACAAATAACATTAGTTTTATAAGACTACATTCCTCCTATTTCTGTTAAACATCACTCTTCACTGAATATTAATGAGTTTTTGGCTCCCTATGTCTAGGATTTTCGTCAAGGTATGAATGTGTACCTGACGAGACACCAGTATAAGAACACATTTACGGAGGACCTTTGGGCGGCACTAGAGGAGGCCAGTCACAAGCCTGTGGGGGCAGTCATGTCTACTTGGACCAAGCAGATGGGATTCCCTGTAGTGAAAGTGACCAGTCGACAGGATGGCAACAACCGTAAACTCACTGTCGCCCAAGAGAAGTTCTGCGCTGATGGCAAGGCCAGCAGTGAGTACAGAAAGGAGGTCATTATGTGTTTTAGAGTCGTTTTGAAAGCTTCTTTTGTGTATAGAATGTCCTAGTTGTACTAACACAAATTTATCAATTATCCATTTTTTTATATAATAACTTCCAATAAAATACCAGATATTGGATAGCTTCTGCAATCTCCTCAAATTTTCTGTAATAGATCCATGTATTAAAATATAGCTATTTCTTTGGTTTCATGAAATTTTTGATTATTTATTGGTTTTACAAAATACTTACCAAAATCTAAATTATATATTCTATAAAGTGTGTTAAATTATTATTATTTTTTACATCCATTTCTGTTTCCAGCCTTTGGGTTGCGTCAATTTTTTATTCAAATCATATATTTTCCACTACCGGCTGGCTAGGCCTGTCGTAGCTTCATATACCTTATAATATAACTTAAGACTAGGACAACAACAACAACAACACCCAGTTCCCGACTGTTAATTAATCGTTGTGAAAGAGTATGTATAGCCCCATATTTCACTAAAAATAAATTTTTTGGTCGAGCCAGAAATCAAACCTGAGACCCTTAGCCCAGTAGATAGAGACTCTATCAACTGAGTTAAGGTGTCTGATTGCATATTTTGGGGAAATATTAGCTTATTAAAACGTCAATTTTATTAACCTTTTATCAAAACAGCATAGAAAAACTCTACAATAATGTAAAGTGATAGTGAAAGAAGCCAACCTGAAAGAATAGTTAGGTTAGGCCAAGATATAAACACACACTTCTCTATTTTCTTTCTACACTTTAACACTTCCCACTTCTTCAAACTTCCACAGTTACATGTTGTTTTAAATTTTAGGAAATATTTATTTTTCATATGAAGAGACATTAATGAAAAAGTGATATTTTCGAAAATTCAAACTAATGTGCAACTGTGGAAGTTTTGAAGAAGTGCAAAGTGTAAAAGTTTAAGAAGATCGACTCGAATGGAAAAAACCCTAGTTTGCAGACCCTCATTAATAACTCATTCCAAAATAAAAAAATCCACTAAAGAATCAATACAAATATGTAGCTTACAAATAGTATAAAATTAATTGTACATAATTAGCAGTCTACTTTTGGTGACAAATGAAATTTTTGAAGAAAAATATATTTTTTGCAGGCAATGATTGTTTGTGGATGATCCCGGTGACATTCAGTTCTTCTGTCAGCCCTAGCAGTGTGATTCAGCAGACAGTCCTTGAAACCAAGTCTGCAGAAGTAACCCTCCAAGGGGTGTCTGCCGATGAGTGGGTCAAGGTCAACCCAGGCACAGTGGGCTACTACCGCACCCAGTACCCACCAGACATGTTGGCACAGTTTGTGCCTGCTATCAGGGACAAGAGTCTGCCCCCACTGGACAGGCTTGGGCTCTTGGATGACCTGTTTGCCATGGTGCAGGCGGGGCAGACCCCCACGGTTGAGGTGCTCAAGCTGATGCAGGCCTTTAGCCAGGAGGATAACTACACTGTGTGGTCTAGCATCGCTAACAGCCTGTCCAAACTCAGCCTGCTCTTATCTCACACAGACTTTGACGACCTCTTCCGACTGTATGGCCGCAGGCTCATGAAGGGTGTGGGGGACAGGTTGGGCTGGGACCCTAAACCAAAGGAAAGTAAGTAAAGGGTTGATACCAAGACTTTTCTGTCATGCAATTTTATAGATTAAATCTTAGGTTTTGTGTAAAGATTCAAATTAACAAAGTCTATAGGAGTTTTGCTACTCTAGAAAAGAACACTAAAATAAGTTACCCGAGAATTTCCATTTGGGTTCACTGCTCAACCACGAAGATAAATGTATTAAATATGAAAAGCACTAAAAATGTGTTAATTTGAGATGAATTACACATTCTTAAAATACAATTAATAACTCTTAAAAACAATTTTACAGTCTATATATTTTGCTTGAAGCACTTTATTTTATACACATAAAAACAATTTTATAACTAAAAGTATTGTCATATATTGAAGAAAATACCATTTTATTATTATTTGGTTAAATTACTATACTAAATATAATGGACAATGATTTTTTAGCTACTAATGTTCTCCCTCCCAAGTTTATATTTGTTTGTATGTTTATTTATAGGCCACTTAGACACATTGCTGCGCTCACTAGCAATCGACCGTCTGTGTGTGTTTGAAGATGAGGCATATATAAAGGAGGCTCATAAGAGGTTTGAAGATCATGTATCGGGCAAAGCGCCCTTGCCTGCCGACCTGCGCTTTCCAGTTTTCAAAGCTGTGCTTGCTAAGGGGGATGAGAAAACATACAACACAATGCTGAGGGTAAGGTTTTTAACATGACTACTTTCTCACACTCCATTTGGAATCAACTAATTATATCAGCACACAACTCACAACTTATCTTAATTTTAGAACAAACAACTAGTCAGTCAGCCTTAAATTCATCATTGATAATTTTTTTCAGGCATATTGAGGTTCTCTTTTTTTTTAGTTTATAAACTCCATTAGCCTACTTCTTTTATGTTCACGGCTGTGACCTTTCTTATCACCTTTATTTCTGCCCATTTTTTTAGCAAATAATATTTAAATTATGGTATAGAAATTAGTTAAAACAAAACTCACTCATTTAAATATTCATTATATATAATATTTAATGATTATATCATAATTATTTTGATATTTTCCTAATTTCAATCTTTATAGAAAAAAAACTCTAACTTGCATTTGTGGAGCCCTGAACACACCACTGATACTCAAAACTTATTGAAGTCATCGCCCGGATACATTTTGGTTTTGTTAGGAATTATTCTCATTCATTCTCTACAAATACTGACAACACTGTAAGAGTACTAATAAGACTTGTAAACCAGTCAAGCAAAACCGATAGTGATTGGGACCAGCAAGTGCTTTGTTATGTTGTTTGCGAAGGTAAAAAGAGGGTGGAGGGGGGGAGGTGATGAAAGTTGATTCAACAATCTTGAAGACATCCAAGTAGCATAGGTTAAGCTTGACCCTGTTGATACGTGGTGTCAAATGCTAGAACTACAGTTAACATTGGTCTAATGGAAGCATCACACATGATAATTCTTGACGTCTAGAGTATGCGGTGGTCTAGAGGTAAGGTGTCAGACTTCTGTGCTGGGGTACAGGGTTCAATCCCCGGTCCCGGCACAGATTTATATGATTGCCAAACCCTTCCTTAACCTCTTACAAGACGTGTTTTAATCACAACTTGGGAATTTGGGGAACTCAGGCCTCCACTGTGGTTCAGATCCTATGTTAAACTTGTAGGTCCTTCATTTCATCTCTCAATCACCCTACCATTACACATTAGCGTAAGTGCGTATAACCCGAACGAGTAGTAAGACGCGGTGCTAATAACAATAATAATGATAATTGAAGTTAAATTGGAGATTCAGATTCGTAAAATAGTAGATTTGACCCAACTCTATATATAACCATGTGAAGTAAATTAACTCAATGTTTCTACTGGAGCAGTATTTTATCTATTTTAGTAAGAAAATGTTTTGATATAAAAACTTAAAAAATACTACCTGCCTTAACTCACACTCTTTTCTTATTTAGTTGTATCGTGAAGCAGACCTTCACGAGGAGAAGGACAGGATCTCCCGTGCACTTGGTGCTATCAAGGATGTAGCTGTGCTCAAGAAAGTACTTGATTTTGCCATGTCGGTATGTGAACACAAATAGTTTTTGGTGAGGAATTGTGTTTAAGACTATAATTTGTATTCAATATTATCTGGGAAGATCTTTGAACTAACACACAATTCTTAGAGCTTTTTTAAAATCTCAGTTTTAGCTGTTGTTTTTAATTTATAACATATTCAGTTAAGAGTGTTGAAATGATTAGTCAGTATACAGTTCCAGGACCCCGCAGATGGTGGCTTCCTCAAACCTCGTCAAGAAACAAAACATTAACTCTAATTTTCTATTGTAGATGCCTTCTTGTTTTGTACCCATGATAATTTTGTTTCTGCTTGAATTAATTAGGTAAAAACAAGTTGATGGGTTTGCAGTTTGAATTAAAAATAAAAATTCTGCCTACACTTTAAATATTTACCATTGCTTAGTTTTCACCTTGCCTAAGACACACTAAGGTGTAATTAACATTATTTTATGGGGGCCCCCACACACTATATCGCCTCAAGGACCCCACATACATAAATTCAGCGCTGTCTTTATGCATTCAAAAGTCACTTTATAATAGCAACCCTTATATCTTGAGGGTTTAAGAATTGAGATTATAAAATGGAAATGCTTTATTAACTGAGTGTGGTCTTTGTGTTATTGTAGAAGGAAGTGCGCTCCCAAGATACAGTGTTTGTAATCATATCCGTGGCTATGAGTAAAAAGGGGCGAGAACTTGCTTGGACTTTCTTCAAGGACAACTGGCAGGAGTTGATGAACAGATATCGGGTACGGTCTTAGTTTTAGGCTGAAACTTTTGTCAATTTAGAAGTATGCTATTGTTTTTCCAGTCAGTTTAACATTCGATTCAAATGTTGGAAAATTAATATTTTAAACTTGTCACAAGGTTATTTAACTTGCCACAAATACTTTTTTTTTTAAATCATTTGCTTCCTTACATTATTATTGGGTTAAGTGAAACTTATAACTTAACCAATCAGCATAAATATTCGCTATCACAAAGTGTGTTGGTATACTTACACTAAGGTTTGGAAATGTTTTGTGAAAATAAATCTTAAAAGGGAAAGCCTTTTCACTTTTAAAGTGCAAGAGTTTCATTAGAACTAAGTGTGTGCAAATATTTGAAAATTATCAAAATATCACTCTCTGAATTATTTGTGCATTTTTGAATACCTAACCACATATACTGGGTCATTTAATTTCACTACAGATATTTTATGTATCAAACAATTATTATTTGAAGTGCTGCATATTTATTTCAGTTATTCTAAATATTCACATTAGAATCCATAAGAATATTCGAGATTTGATGATTCAAGACTCATCCTTATAAATATTTTTATTTTTTAAATTTTTCAAGTGAAATTTGTTTTAGAGCTCTTATACTGTTTATTGATGGTTTAGAACAAATTATAATCATAAGATGAACTTAGCAACCAAGCTCCAGACCAGTAATTTGTTACTTAACTTAATATATAAATGTTAAGATGAATGGATGATTGTAAGAAAGAATATCTTTATGATTTGGACCAGCACCACTCAGCAACTCGAGTCCTTCCCGGCAGACCTCAACAAATTTTCACCGCTAAGATTTACCTGGAAAATATCCACATCCAGCATTACTTTTCTGGATGTAAACATCACACTCCATCAGGGACACCTTAAAACAACTGTGCACACCAAGGAAACCAACCATCAACAATACCTTCACTATGACAGCTGCCACCCTATGAGCACAAAGAGATCACTCCCACATAGCCTAGCCATTAGAGCCAAAAGAATTTTCTCTGACCACAATGACCTTTTACAATACAATAAAAAACTGCAACATGCTTTTATGAACAGAGGCTACCCCAAAGCACTGGTGTGTAGTCAAATTGACAGAGCTCAAAATAGCGGGCCCACAACATCAACAGGAACAAACAACATCATCCCTCTGGTCACTACATACCACCCTGGACTCCACAAACTCAACAATCTCTTGAAAACAGGTTTCCCCATACTGCAATCCTCCACCACTACACAACTTGTCTTCAAGGAACCTCCAAAAGTAACCTATAAACAACCTGCCAATCTACGCAACTTACTTGTAAAACCCAAACTGCCGGACCCCACTATTCAACCCGAACCCAAAAAAATATCAGGTTCCTTTCCCTGCAACCGCACCCCCTGCAAAACCTGCACAATACATAAACCAACAAATTCATTCTCCAGCAACATAACTAAAATAAATTATCCTATAAAAGGCCACCATACTTGTGATTCTGAAAACCTCATCTACCAACTGGAATGCAACCAGTGTCAAGCACAGTACATTGGTCTCACAACAGAAACACTAAGAAAGAGAATGAATGGTCATCGACATGACACAAAAATGAAAAATAAAGAGAAGCCTGTAGCAGCACATGCCGAAACCCATAATTGTGACTTTAATAACTGTTACACAACCAAGGTGGTCAAATCCCTGAATAAAGCAATATGCAACCCTTCACAATTAAGGATATGGGAACTGGCCCATCAATATATCATCAAATCCAGACAAGCCCCCAACCTCAACCTTAGATAATTCCTCTCCTTCCTACCAGCACACTTACTATTAGATTCAATATAACATTATTCATAGTGCTGCTATCTATACAATGATTACATTCAATATAACATTATTCATAGTGCTGCTATCTATACAGTGATGTCATAACTGAAAAACAGTCAGCTGTGGACAGTCAACCTTACAGTTCAACCAAAAGAATCAGTCTACTCTCCTGACCTGATGAAGCTGTCTGTGACAGTGAAAGTTTGTCCTTAAAAATGTGTGTGTTTTTTAGTATTATATCTAAACAATTTCTACTCCAGTATCACCTAGGTAAGTGTGCTGGCTATCCCTCCTAATTTAAACCATGATATAGCCTAGTGCTCTATACCACATAACATTTAGTTAGTATTTCTATTTTCTATTATTTTACTATATCTTTATTTTCTTTTAAGGTCATAATTTTTCCCAAGCTTTCTCTTTAGATTCAATATTTGTGTTTATTGGTTTCATCTTTTAAGAAGTTTCGATGCAAGTTTCACACTCTCTCCGGATGAGTTCTGATAGAATAAAACCTAGCTCTGGGGATTGGGCGGTAACGATCAATTTTCTCTTCAATAGGCAGCCATGTCCTTTTTTTTCAATTGCAGAAATGTGAAGTGTGAACTGTAAAAGCCATATTGGATTTGTTCCTTTTATATATTTCTATCTAACCTTTTTGTACTTTCTTCTGAAACTACTACTACTACTACAACAACTAATAATAATAATAATAATAATAATAATAATAATAATAATAATAATGTATGTTCGTATAATAGGGTGGGTTCTTGCTGGCACGCCTGGTCAAGTACTCAACAGAGAACTTTGCAGATGAAGAACATGCTGTGGAAGTGGAGGAGTTCTTCAAGAGCCATCCTTCACCTGGCACAGAGCGCACGGTACAACAGAGTCTCGAGACAATCCGCCTCAGCGCAGCATGGCTGGAAAGGGACAAGGAAGCCACCAAGGCTTACCTCACCTCTGTCAGCAATTAACACAGTTCACTACACAGGATGATTCACAGCTTGAAGTTAGATCTTTCTTTCTTTTATTCGCATCTGACAGTAATTTTGTGAACCAGTGTTTTTAAATTTTGTATTTGCAATATTGTTTTTATAGCAATTCTTTAAAATAAATTAATACATACTTTTTTGACTGTAAACTTCTTCGTGAGTCATATTTTTGTAATTTTATTTATTCATTATGTATAAACTTCAACAAATATCTTTAGTGTTGGTTAAGACCATATTTTGATCCAAAAGGGGAGGAGGAAAAAAAGCAATTTGGCTTTTATAGTGAAAAGATGAACACAGTTCACACTTTACACTCATAAAACTGGACAAAGAGGTAATGGTTGATTTTAAATAAAAGCAAACATGTAACTACCATAATTTTTAATAGTTTATTTATTTTGTCTTATTCAATAACATTTAAGGGTTTGAGAGTAGTCATATTTCATGCTTGAGCCTGAGAACTTGATTGAAGGTTACTTTCGTGCAGTGGCGGCTCGTGTATAGGCACTGCGGAACTTCAGCACCCCCTATTTCCACTTGATATTATCGATAACATTTAATATAATGAATCCTTTTTTTCTTTAATTCTTTCTTTACTTTTGTAGTACAATATATATTCCTTAAGCTTGACGTCAGTACTTCAGTAGCCATCCCCCAGTTTATGAAAAAGATACAAAAATCTTTGTATGGAACTGTGCGCTTCACAGTGCCAGTGACGTGGTGTTTGACTGTTGTGCGTATGCACACATAGAAGAGGGGGGGGGGGGTAGAAAGGCAGGACTGCAAGGTAGAGAGCACTGTTGCTCTCACAGTGCCGGCTCTGGCGTGATGGTAGAAGGAAGTGTGTTTTTTTACTCAGCGTGTGTTGTGCTTAAAAACCGTGTACCATATTCTTGAATGCAATAAATTGTAGGAATGCAATAAATTGTAGAAGAGTGTAGAATTAGATTATTATTCTGCTTCCAGCTATTCTATTTGTTTCTTTTTTTTTGCGGTTCTTTTATTTAACAGAAAACTTTAACCATGGCCTTGCATCCCCAAGAAATAAGTTTTGTGACTGTAACTAAGGAAGTGTGTGACTATATATGTGTTGATATAATGGACAGATATTCTTTCAATAAACACTTAGTAGCTGCTAAATTGTTCAACAAGAATTGCTTCACTAGATTTAAGAGTGAACATCTCACAAAAGAGATAGTATTGACCACTGAAGCTTATCCCATGATTGACAAAGAAAAGCTTGAAACCGAACTAAAAGTATTCTATTGTAGGACTGATATTCATGAATATTGCAAATTAATTGATCTGCTGAAATTTATCTTTGAAAATAATCTAGATAATGATTTTAGTGAAATTACGAAACTGATAAAAATCCTCTTGACAATTCCCATGACTATATCAGAGGCAGAGCACTGCTTTTCAATATTGAATGAATGTAAACAATTTTTAAGAACTATGAATTCGGAAAGACTAAATGCGCTTGCAGTACTTTCAATGGAGAAAAATTTCCTCAATTGTCATCCAGAGATGAAGGAGAAAATTATTGAACTTTTTGTGCAAATTAAAACAAGAAGAATGGATTTCATTTTTAAATGAAAAGATCAAGCTTGAACTCTAACAATTTAAGTTAAAGTAAGTAAAAAAATTTGTTTTTTTTTTGCCAAGATTTTATCAAGTTGCTGAATAAATTTTCTTTTTATACATTTTTTTTCCTTTTACACAATTTTAAAACAAAGGCTAAAAAAATCTGAAGCAGCATCCCCACTAATTTTAGCTACGAGCCGCCATTGCTCTTGTGCCTGTCATCTTTATAGGCTTGGGCATTTTAAGTTTTTTGTATAAGACTATTTCTGTGCTGTATTTTGTTTCTGGTGGATGTCTCGCTGAATCCTAAGGAGGTTGCCTACCTGTGGCATAAAAAGTCAAGATAGGATTCCTCATATGAATGTAGTTAGGTTATAAGGCTGAGCCAATCAGCCCTTTTGTCGATTAGACCAATGCCAATCATTTGTATTCAATCTTGCTGATTATCGATGCCCATCATTTGTTTTTCTTTACAAAATTACGAAGGTAGTATACAAAACAAAACACATAAATTTTAGAATACACACATTTTTCTCACTAATTTTTTAGTAAAAGTATTAATAAACATACAAAATAGGAATGGGCCCTTGAATCCTTAAGGATATTCAAGATTCAATAATCAAATCCTTTTTTTTTTCAAGTGAAATTGGTTTTAGAGCCATACTACTGCTTATTGGTGGTTCAGATTCAAGTATAACTTAACAACCAGACACTAGACCGGTAATTTAAAGTGGGAATGTAGGGAATGCGAGAAAAGGTCTATGTGTTTGCATTTTTTATATCAAAAATATTTTATCTTGCTTAAAATTTAAGTAGAAATGTATAGTTTAATTTCCTTAGCATAGTGATATCAGTAGTTCTTGAATACCTATCAAGGGTGTTCTGGAATTTAATGACAACTTTTTCTCTTCATTTAAAACGTATTTAATCTAATTCCACTATATGTATAAGTTAAAACTTGAATATTGTTATTTAATTAATTGAGAGGATATAATTTCAAACATAAGACTTTATAAATGAGAATACTGATAAAAAATTCATATACAACAGAAATAAGTTATTTATACGCTTGGAATATCAATTATTTAATAAATAGCCTATTTATTTATTATTTCAAGTAGTTTTAAAGTTTATTTAATTTTTGATTCTCAACAAGCTATTTTTTTCTTTTCAAACCATATTTAGTTCCATAGCTTATCTTTGTTTCTTTATTTGTGTGTTTTCAATGTGTCTCTTCTAATGAGAAAGGAATATCTCCGAAAAGTCAACAATGTGGGAAGTGTAATATAGTGCAATAGTTTTAGAAGAGAAGAAATGAAGAGGGAA
Organism: Timema poppense; assembly: GCA_902141375.1. NCBI lineage: Eukaryota > Metazoa > Arthropoda > Insecta > Phasmatodea > Timematidae > Timema > Timema poppense. Next base: position 112,408 of record CABFOV010001071.1, read on the forward strand.
GTGTGTTTTTCTATCTAGGCCTAACCTAACTATGCTTTCAGGTTGGCTTCCTTCACTATCAATTACTTTACATTATTGTACACTGTCTTATTATACACTTATAAGCTAATTGATATTACAAGAGTATAAATAACTTATCTATAGTATTTATGTTGTATATTAATCTTTTTATCAGTATTCTCATTTATAAAGTTCTAAATTTGAAATCATATCTTACAAGACTATCTAAGACTTAACTTATATTATTCACTCCTTACTAAATATTTATTTAGAATGTTTTTTAAAATGTTGTAATTCCACTATGTTATGCTCTAGTGAGATTTAATAATTATCACATTATCGGGTCTTTTCTCGGATGTAAACAGTTGTGTATACTGAATTCCCCTCCCCTAAGAAGATAATTGTTTTTACATGACTATAATTGTTTTGTTAAGAGTTTTCACTTAGTTAAAAAAAAATCTTGCCATGTCAATCAAAATAAACTATTTGCAGAGTTCTAAATTAATATTTTTATTTTTATTTCTGGCCATAACATTTTTTGTACGATCATTTCCTGAAAGCTTAGTGTACTAAAAGATTTTGTTGAGCTATTCTTTGATTGATGATTTCGAATAGTTATTTATCAATAGTTTATACAGTTTTTGTTTTTCATATCTTGATTATTATTTATTGGTATTATTAATTTTTCATAATATTTGCTGTTGCGGTTCCAATGTTAAGAACATTTATTGGGCATTTTTTTTATATTATTACTATTCCCAGTGAATTATTTCTACTGTGCTTTTTATTTTAAGTTAAAAAAAGTTATTTTTTTACCCTGATAACTAAACAATGTTTTTATATAGGACTTGTATATTTTTCATAAATGATTTATAAATAGCACTAAAACTTTTAATATCATATAAGTTGAATTACATGTGTGTCGGGTTTTTTTCCCCCCACAGCGCTATTGTACATATTTTTGGTGCTGAAAACAAAAATAAATATTGGATGAACTTTATGTTATATTATTATCAGTATTTATCATCCTATAGAAGTAATAAAATTAATTATTGCTTAATGGCTTGGAAATGTAATCAAAATCAAGTAATATTATCTTAAACACCCACTAACAAATAATTACAAGGAATAGGCTGCCTTCTACCTTGTATAATTATTATGTACCTTAAAGAGTAATACATTATTGTGATTGTAACTGGGTCTGTGTGTTAGTTGAAGTATTGAAATGCTGGTGGCCAGCATACAATAGTGTTTTATTTTCACATCTTTCTAATATAATAAAGACCTTCACAATGTATATGTATATGTAGCAAAAGTGGGGGGCAGTTTAACCTGCCCTTACATTTATTGGTGAAAAGTTAAACAATTTGTTTGTTTTTGTTTTTAAAGGGCATAAATTATATTTTAGCACTATACAATTATAATAGATTGTTGTGGACATAAGGCCAGTTTCATAGTCAGACTTATACCTAACTTTAAAATAATGGACCATTATATTCTATAAAAATGGGTAGGTGTCGTCCTGCATATAGTATAACGCCGCACTTGAGGTGTTCTCAATCTGACTATGAAACTGGCTTTTAGTCTTGATATTAAGAAGTGTTTGCCACAGTCCGTAATAATTTAAACAAGTCTGGTTTTCTTTTGTAATATTATTTTCTGAATTATTTCTCAGGAACAGATTATATTTTAGGGTTTCTCTAGATGTGACTAGTATAACAATTACTACTCTTTAGTGCTTTTTGATATCAAACTTGTTGGTACGCAAGAATCATAGGTAGTTAATAATTAGTAAGAGTTGTTTGGACAAAGTTAATTGCAGATTGTAATTTATATCAATGCTTTTGTGCTGATATTTCATTTATTAAACATTGTCTACTTATAAGATGTTCATAAATTTAAATTTGGTCTTTGAAAAATTTCAAACATTTTAAAAATTATAAGATGTTATGTAATTATTGTAATTTCTTAAAATTTACCAACTTGTGTTGTGATAAAAGTATCTTCTACATTGTGTATTAACAAAGGGTTAGGTGTAAGCACAAGAAATATTGATTTAGTGCAAGAAAAATTGAAATGTAGGGAATCTATTTTATCCTTAAAATTGTGAAAGTACATTGCCTTCTCTCTAATTAGATTAGAAATCACTCTCTACTGTTTTACTCCAAAGGCTCTGAACTATCTTTTAAATATAGCACAGCTATTGATGGAGATTTGAAAACAACCAAATAAAGCCTTGTCCACATACTCCGTAAGCTCTGTATCCTTAATCAAGTGATATCATGTAAACCGAAAAGTTAAAAAGATTCATTCTTTGTAGTTATTTGTAATGACAGTTTTTAAGAAAGTTAAACATAGAAATGGGTTGAATCCTATATTTCTCGATTCTTTAAAAATGTACATTTTTAGTTGGAATGAAAGTATTTAAAGTTTAATTTTAAGGCGTGATACCACTTACAATTTAATAATATTTGGTTTGTCATGTCTATTGCACATCAATCACTTTTTTTTAGTAAAATATATTTATACAATTTTGTCCTTTTTTGTGATTTTATTATTCTCCCAACTACAAAAGTCTATACAATTACTTTTATCAATTCCTTAAAATTGTTATTTGAAGTCAAGGTCTTCATAAGTATTCAAGATACTTTTTTATGATTTATACAAATCTCAAATTTTTTGAACATCATATGAGTCGAGGATTAGTGTGTCTCATCTCTAATTACAAGTTGATCCAACTTATTTTGAGTGCTACAAATCTTATAGTTACGGAGTATATTGATGGGGCTAATTATCATCGTAAACAAATATTCCCAGCCTGCAACTGGGTCAGTTGAGTGAAATTCCTCCATCTTCCTCTATCCTTCCACCATTCTTCATCCTTTAATTGTTTCCATTCTTCTCTCCCTTACGATCTTTTTTCTACCAACATCTCCATCATTGTCTTTGACATCCTTTTATTTTCCATCCTTATTATATGAGCCTTGTTTCCTCTATTATCTCACGTAGGCCCTGTACCCTCACTCTTTCCCAGATAACTTTATTCCAATGGCCTCCAATTTTCGTGTAGCTCTTACATTCAATGTTCATATTTCTGCTGCAAATGTGACTATGGGTACAAAGTACGCTACATACAACACTTCCTTACACTTCAAGAGCACTTCTTTTCTCCAAAATTAGTCTCTTACACTCCTATAGGCACTTTGTGTTGGTGTATGTGGCACTGGTAGTGGCGAAATCTTGAAATAGTTGAATGAAGGTGATTGGTGGAATATGTAACTAATCAGCTTATTGATGTTCCAAACATGTTTAAACTTTGTTTAAATATGCTAATTTTGATACAACAAATCAAGTAAAAAGCTTCACAATATGAAATAGAGAGTTGTAATTTGAGTTGTTCAAATTGATATAAAAACTAATAAATACATATGATTTGACATTTTCCTTGATAGAAACGAAGTTAAGAAAAGCAAAACAAGTGAGCTCAAATAGTCGACAGAAATAATACAGTAGATCTCTTATTATCTTTATCTACACAGACCCTTTCTCAAATATGAGTAAAGCCAAGAACTATGTCAAGAAACCAATCAATTTCAATAGTTTAGGCTATATTTATAAACTAAACTAAACTATGCATACATTAACCCTCGTAGTTCCTAAAGGACACACTCTAGTCACTATGGCACTTTGAGATTTAATATTTGTGTCCAGTATTTTCAACAAACTAATTACTAGTTTATCTCGGGGGTTTTTTGTTGCAGATTTGTCGAGCTTTGCTACTTTGTAGTACTTGAAATAGCTATACTTTGTGCAATAAGATCTTGCCACTGCTTTTTACTCAAAACATAAAATAGAAGTGTATTATTCAATGGTGGTGCTGTAGTATAAATATACAAGATAATAATGTGATTATTCTTAACCTAGATTTTGTTTGCATTTTGCGGATTAAGTTATACGTTAATTTGGATCAATTTTATAGTGTTCATTTTGGGTTGGACAAAGATTAGACACTTTTAACATTATACGGTGTTAAACCAAAAAAGGTCTGTCTTACAACTTTCAATTTTATGTAAGTTGAATTTCCATTTTAATTTCAGTTAATTTGGTTACATGACTTGCATTAAATAGGCATATTTCTTACTAAAGAGTACATGTGAATAATACCCAGAATTAACCTTTTGTAGATCATAGTGATTATTTTTGTACGTATCTATAACAATACTGTACTTTACTATCAATTATATCATCTAAGTGTTAATTCTGCCACATCAGCATCTCGTGTGTTTTCACTAGCACCATCAACTTCTAAACACGGTGCCTATAGAACAACTCCCCATACTGTCCTCTTCTCACTAATACTTTATTCTCCCATCATTTCTCTATCCAACTTTTTGGCTTTATTAGGTCTTATCCTCTTCCTTGTCATTACCATCACTTCACACTTTGCCATGCTGGATTTCATTCCACACTTCCTCGTTCCATTCCTGTACTTATTCTTTCTCTTTACATAAAATCAAGTCATAAGAAAACCTGAATTATTAAAATGAAGGCACTTTAAACTACTGATTAACAGTCCCAAAACCGGTGGAAACCCAGTTTTTGGCCAGTTGAAAGAATTCAATGGTCCAAGCTGAACACAAGTCATAGCTTTATGTAGGAAAACGTTGCTATAAGCCATTTTTTTTCTCTACATTAAATTGTACTATTTTAAAGTGTTTTTTTGTATTTTCATTTTTGTGAATGTTGTATAATATGGAAATGTGAAATTCATTAATATATTGAGAACATAATGATGTGAAAACTTATTTTACCTTTTCCCAATTAGCAGTATTCACACTCAAGTGTTGCATGTAAGGTTGCAGGAATTTAAATTTTGGATATGGGTAGGACAAGGTTCATTTTCAAAAATACTTTTTTCTGATTACTAAATATATATAGGAGCATGTTTGTAAACTTGAGCAAATGTCTCTGTATCAAGCTACAAACTAGTTGTAATAACACATTACTTTTTAACAATGCTTTTCAAAATTATAACAGACAACATTCTAATTGAATCTTTTGTAAGGAGTAAATGAATTTAATATAAGTTAAGGCTTAGGTATTATTGTTTATAATTTACAAAAGTATGAGTTCAAATTAATCTAATTAATAGATTGAATATTGATGATAAATATCTTTATTAACCCTTTACAATTTGTTTGTACTCAGTTTATATCGGTTTTTCCTTTAATACATTTTGATATTTAAAATATTTACCTTGACTTCGTTTATTATAGTATGAGTCAAATTGGTCAAACTAACATGACATAATACACAAATAATTGACAAACTATTTTTTTAACGAAAGTGAAAATAAAACTTTAAAACAAGTTCAAAGTTGATGATTTGCCTTAAATTGTAAAAGTTTCAGTATCCAAATTATTTTCATAAAAATATTTTAACAGTATTTTTTAAAAACTATCTTAAGTCTTATCTGAATGGTTTTTGTCCCTGTTACTCCTTTCGGTGTTCCAGTATATGATAAAGATTACTGGAACCTTAGCTCACATGTTTCGGTACTCGATTTAACATACCATAGTAAAATTAAAGTAAGGAATATTGGATAATATAAACAGTTAGATTGAGTGAAATAAAGAATGTAACCTATAACGTAGAAAAAGAATAAACTAACAATATTCAAACAAACTTATGTTGTTAGGTGATGGAACACGATGTGCTACTACGAATCTTAGATGTTAACTGATAGGGTGTGGTTTATCACAGATTTTGTGTAATGAAAAATCGCAGTGCTAGAAACACAATAGGAGGTATAATTGGTAGACTAATGTATACATATGTTGGGTTGTGAAATGATGACTAAGAATAGTGTTCTTAAAACTGAAAGACTGGAATGATAAATGGATGCAAATAAGGAGGAGAATACAGTTCTAATCTTCTGAACTCTGGCTCGAATGGGTCTTTTTTCTCTGCTGAGGGGTAGAGCTGGAAAGATGGGGTTCATAGAAATTTAATATTCTTGGGTAAATGTTTTAGTGTGTTGGTTAGGATTTGGTTGAGAATTGTTTTTTGGGAAAAAATGTTGCTTGAATGAAAAAAAGATCAGATGTGTTTAATTTGGTCCCTTTGTGAGAAAAATGAAAAAGTTTCATGATCCGTTTTGGTTGGTGGTTTGCAAATTTTGATTCTACTCTATTAAATTTAAAGTCATTTTGTAACGAATTTTGAAATTACAACCAGTTTTACCTATGCAAATGCTGTTGCATTCACAGGTAAGTTGATAGATTCCATTTTGCCTATATTTATCATTTGTATTCAAGTTGCTATTACTGAGGATTTTCTTATAACTCTATAAGGAAAACCTCTTTTCGCTTTATGAGGTAATTGTATTATATTTGGAAGAAGGTACAGGAAAGGTGGAACCAATGGACAAAGAGGTAATGGATGTCTCTTAAAGAAAATTGATCGTCACTGCCCAATCCCCCGACCTAGGTTTCATTCTATGGGAACTCATCAGGGAGGAGTGTGGCAGCAGTGTAAAGTGAGGATTTTCTTAATATTATTGTTGGTGAAAGCAATATTAGGATTGTTTCTCTTGATGTTGGTGATTCAATGGGTTTCAGGGCCAATATAATTAAATTCAATCCATTTTTTATGCTCAGTAGTGCTATTTTCATTTATAAGAGTAGTAGAAAAAGTATCAATGTAATTTTTTTGTTTTTTTAAATAATGGAATGGAAAATATATTATTTATTACAATTTGTTTGATTGTGTTGAGTTCTATTTTGCAATTGAATTTGTTGAGAGAAACATGGAGTAAACGATGAATTAGACTATTGAAAGTAGCTAGTTTATGAGAAGTTGGGTGGTTGGAATCGTTAGATATGATTGCATCAATATGAGTGGGTATTCTATAGACTTTATATACAAGTTTACTGTGGGAATTCTTAGTGATGTTAAGATCCAGATGGTTGATACTGCCATTATTCTCTTTTTCAATGGTGACAGATAATTTTGGAAGGATATTATTGAGTATATCGGTGATGGAAGGAATGTCGTAATCATTGTCAAAAGACACTCAAGATATCTACAATAGATTTTGTTTATGTTGTTGAAGATGATAGGGTCGTATTTTTGTAAAAATACCTAGAACATTATGCAAGAGATTGGAGAACTCATTGCCAATCCATCATTTTGTGAATATAAAGTGTTGAGTTTTTTATTTAAAGTTTAATATTCGGTAGAAATAATGGATTCAGTTTTGTTACTAATGATATCTAAAGTTTTTTTTTCCTAGAATTGGCGGATGAAGTGTATCAATAACAGGGTGTCCAGCGACCTGGAAAACAGGGAATTGTTAGGGAATTTGCTTGGTCAGGGAAAAGTCAGGGATTTTTATTAAATTTCTGGAATTTTTACATTTGTCTATAAGAAGCCTCATAATTTGATTCACAATAGTCAAAATAATACTTTTTTTCCCAGTTAATACCTACCTAGAATCATTTTCACACCATTTTCCCTGTTGATCAGACTAATATTACTTCTCAAAGGTCAACAAGTGAGTTTTGTGTCTTTAGCCAAAGTAGAGTCGTGCGCAAAATTTGATTAGGTCTAGATTTTATGTAGAAGGAACTAAGAATGACTGTCCTGAAACTATTTTAAATCTATTTTTAACTTAAAATAGTCCATTTACCCGGAGGCAGAAATCGTTTAATCCCCTTATTGAGTGACACAATTTCAGAATGTGTATGTATCTAGAAAAACCTACTTAATTAATCTATAATCTTAAAAAATTATTTTCAATAATATTCTTAATATCGATATATAGTGAGTGGTCTGGAAAAAAATAAATTGGGTCTGGAAAACCTGGAAAAGTCAGGGAATTTACAAATATAGTTTGGCTGGACACCCTGAATAAGAAAAAGAGGAAAACAAACTAAGAAACTTCTTATCTTTTGGTAAAGAGGAAATATTGTTTTTGGCTATCAAATATCTTATGGGTTCCCAAGAGAAGTAAGTTTGTTTGAATATTGTTACTTTATTCTTTTTCTACATTATGGGTTACATTCTTTATTTCACTCAATCTAACTTTTTATATTATCCAATATTCTTTACTAAGTTTTTAATTTTACAGCTCCATTATTATGGTACGTAAAATCGAGTACCGAAACATATCGGCTAAGGTTCCAGTAATCTCTAGTATATACTGGAACAACGAAAGGAGTAACAGGGACAAAAATCATTCAGATAAGACTTAGATAGTTTAAAAAAAAATAAGGTTAAAATATTTTTATGAAAATAATTTGGATACTGCAACTTTTAAAATCCAAGCCAAATCATCAACTTTTGAATAGATGTTTTAATATGTTTTATTTTCACTTTCGCTAAAAAATAGTTTGTCAATTATTTGAGTATTATATCATGTTAGTTTGACCAATTTGACTAATACTATAATAAATGTAGTCAAGGTAAATATGTTTAATATCAAAGTTTGTTAAAGGAAAAACTGATATAAATTGAGTACAAGCAACTTGTAAAGGGTTAATCATAACGATATTTATACTCAATATTCAATCTATTAATCAAATTAATTTGAACTCACACCTTTGTAAATTATAAACAACAATATCTAAATCTTAACTTATATTAGGTGACCTGGTGGTCTAGGGGTAAGGTGTCAGACTTCTGTGCTGGCGGCCGGGGTTCAATCCTTGGTTCCGGCACAGATTTATCTGATTACCAAACCCTTCCTTCACCTCTGACAAGACATCTTGTTAATGTGTGGAATGCCAGGCCTCCACCGTGGCTCGGATTCCACGTTAAACTGTAGGTCCTCCATTTCATCTCACAATCACCCTACCACTACATATTAGCGTAAGTGCGTATAACCCGAACGGGTAATAAGACGTGGTGCTAATAATAATAATAAACTTATATTATAATAATAATAATTATTATTATTATTATTAGCACCGCGCACCCGTTCGGGTTATACACACTTACGCTAATGTGTAATGGTAGGGTGATTGTGAGATGAAATGAAGGACCTACAGTTTAACGTGGAATCCGAACCATGGTGGAGGCCTGGCATTCCCCACGTTCACAAGATGTCTTGTCAGAGGTGAAGGAAGGGTTTGGTTATCAGATAAATCTTTGCCGGGACCGAGGATTGAACCCCGGCCGTCAGCATAGAAGTCTGACACCTTACCCCTAGACCGCCAGGTCACCCTTATTATACTCTTAACAGACAGCTGAAAAATTAAATCACCCTTTCCCTCAAAACGAGATATTTTAGGGTGTCCTAATCGGAGCATACATTAACATATTTTATCTGTGTGTAGTAAAAAGAGTGCCAAGATTTTTACAACATTCGTGAATTTTTCTTTACTTGCATGACCTGTATACATCCTTTTAAACAAACTCATATTATTTTGATTTGGATCAGCAACTAGATTCAAATCAGTGCATACCAAAAACTATTCAACCACAACAGGGTCATATCTAGGTGGGGAGAATGCTCTTTTCTCTCCCGACACCTTGAAATGCACAAGTACCACCGTGGACCACAATACCTCCATTTCTACAGTTCATAAAATACCTTCCCCATATAACCACCAGAGCCAAGAGGATATTCTCAGTTGGGAATGATGAACTTGCATCACTCAACATATCAATAATGGTTACACTAGAACAGGGGTCGGCAACGTCAATCTTGGCACGTTGAGCGATTTCACACTGTTTGTGCTTTATGATTTTAAATGTTATATGATATATGTAAAGAGTTCAAAGACACTATCAAACCAAACATGAGTCCATGTTTAAAAACTGCAGAACTAAGTGAAGCCACACAAAAAAACCTGCATGCTACAAAAAACAAATGGAGTATTTTGGTCAAGTAAATGAAACCAAAAATAATGTTACTGAGTGTAGCTATGAAATTTCTCAGTGTGTAGATTAGAAGAGTAAACCTTTCATAGATGGGGAATACATCAAAGAAACATTTTTAAGGAGTGCTGAAATTTTGTTTTGTGATTTACCAAATAAAGAAACAATACTGTCTCCAGATTCAAAAAATACCAGCTTGTGCAAGATCAAGTGAGAGAGATGTGTAACTGACATGACTGAAAATGTAACAGCAAAACAATAGAGCGGATTACAAAAAAGCTGTTATATTTAGTGTTGCTCTTGGTGAGAGAGTGGATGTGAATGACGTGGCGCGCCTAGCTATAGTCTCGCGACATTGTGACAACAGCCGTATTTATGAAGAACTGCTGCTTGATACACTCTTGATGGTACTGCCAAGGGAGAGAACATTGTCTCTGCATTTCTAAACTATTTTGAGAATCAGAACATTAACATAGATAAAATATGTTGTGTTACGGCTGATGGTTCCCCCGCAATGGTCATAAAGAACAGAGGATTAATTACGCTTCTGAAGGATCGTCTTGGACACCAAGTATTTGAGCTTTCATTGCATTATACATCAGAATTTGTGCGCAAAGATGTCTTCACTGTTCTTGAACTCTGTAATGGAAACTGTTGTCAAAAGAGAGAACTTTGCAGTTTATCGCTCTTCATTGACTCTCAGGCAATTCAAGTCCAAACCTAGAGGCTTATCCAAATCACTTTGCTGTCAATGGAGGCGAGCTTTAGAATTATGTTGAGAGTTTACCAAACAAGGCCAAGACTTTCAAACTCAAGGCCCCATTTAACTTATCTTTTTTTCTAATTATTGATGGATTTTGACAATTTTGAAATGCAACACTTCAAGGTATTATAGCTATGGATGACAAACTTTGTAAAATTGCGAAAATCTCTTGAAGAAAATTGCTTGGAAAAGTCAGCTGCCATCCTCAAATGCTAGACAGCTCTTCCTGAAGTGTTTATACCTGTTTGAATAAAGTTGCATTTGCCCCGTTTTTAATTTTTGAGTCAACTTATACATGTGAACAAATTTTCTCACACACGTAAGCTGTTTTGAGTCCACACAGAAGTTGTGCAACAAATGCACATTCAAAAGCCTGTCTTGAAGCTGAAAGTGACCAGATACACACCTGATTTTCAATAAGAAGCAAGTACACGTGTCCCATTGATGTGAGAAATAATTTTAATAGCCTGTTCTATGTTTCAATAATTCAAGTGTTTTATTTCAAAATAATGTTTTCAAAACACATATAACTTTTGTATTTATCTGATTAATACCAAAATATTAAAATATTCAAGAAACAATATTTATTTAATGTATTTGATTTAGAAACATATTACATTTATATTTTACAAGATCAACTTAAATTTGTTTTAATAGTTGTATTACTTAACTATACTATAGGATAAAAATATAAACAATTTGGGTGGGCTTAGTGTTGATTGGCACGCTGAGCGACTTTGCAATATTACTTTGACACAACATTACTAAAAGGTGGCCGACCCTTGCACTAGAATCATATTTGATTACGTGGAATATGACAACTTGGGCACAGGAATTGAGCCTGAGACGGCCCAGGGTGGCTCAGTGGTACATTGGCCCTAAAGGACAAGTCCAGGGTTTGATTACAGTGTTCAGGTTGTCATTTTTATCTTTATTTAATCTGTTAGCTTGGTGCACAATCAAATACACCCACACCATATGTCATGTAGTAGTGTCATAAAAAAAAGGGTGTCGCATCATAAATTACACTTGTATAACTGATCTTTCATAATGTTTAATGAATATGTGCAAACATACTTAAAACCCGAAGAGTTATAAAAACACTCTAAACCAGTGTGGTCCAACTGGCCGTCCGCGCTCATTAAAAATGTGGCCCTCACATTATCCTGGAGGAAAATTAAAGGCAAGCTCTCTGTGGTAGATGTGAATTAGCTAATGATTCAAATAAAAATCTATTTAAAAAGTCATAATTGCATCTAAATATTCATTTATCTGATTAATAAAAAACTAAAAATATGTATAAATATAATTATATTGATAATACTAAGTTGTTTAGTGAAAGTGTGGATGCATACATATTTTCATAATACATTTTTGAGAAACTAATAAACTTGTTTTGGCAGTAAAAATGAAAGATTCTACCAACCAAATATACAATTTGTTTATAAAAGTATAAAAAGTAATCCCCTCCCCCCACCATTTTGTGGTATTTAACATGCACTTTCTGAACTGATTTATTATATCAGCAGAAGACTTATAAACAAATGTACATATGGTACAGAGACAACAACCAGCTCCTGATCATTAATTCATCATTGTGAAAGGGGAACCCCACATTTCACCAATGATAAATATTTCGGCCTTGCCAGGAATTGAGCCCGGGACTCTTATCTCAGTAGACAGACACGACACCGACTGATCTAAGGTGTCAGACTAGAAAGTAATTGTTTATTAAATTTTTTTGTAGGCATAGATTAAATAATTGATGAAATTACTAAATATAACTTCGGCCTGCAGTGTAAACTGACAATTAGATTTGGCCCTTGGGATGAAAAACAGTCCATCCTGATCCATGTCATTGATCTTTCTTATTTCCTGGGAAAAAAGTACACTGCTACAAATCATATTTTTTAAAGGTAGATTATGAATCACTGCAATCAGTCTCTCATGTTGATTTATGCAGTAACACACACAGATTTACCTCTCATTGTATTTTAAAAGTCATTCCAAGTGATTTGAAATTAAATCTCATTTGCTTGATTGCTTAAATTTGACAGGTAAACAATTTGTTTAACTAAGTTGAATTCTTCTTTTTGGTCTGCCTGGAATGTTTTGAAAATAAACAAATTAGCTAATGCATGAATAATAAAAAATGTAAGTAATATTGTGAGTAAATAAATATATGTTTGTATTATAAATGTAAATATGTAATTATTCAGAAAGAGTGCTAGTTTATTGGTTCAAAAAAACATTCTTGGAATAAAAGCTTTTCTTCATTTTCTTACGTATTTGCAATCAATTAATTTTATAGTTTTGAAAATGAGCTTATTTTTAAAAAGAGAAATTTAAATTAGTAGAATATTACACTGTTAATAAAGGAATATTGAAATTCATCATCAATGATCTAGTAAAATATTATTGAGATTAAAGATCATCTTGAAATTGAAAATATTTATTTGCTTTTTAAAATAGTTCACTAATGTATAATACTACTTGAAACAACATATAGTCAATTTCCATCATTTTATTTAAAATCAAATTATTTCAAAGAGGGTTGGAAACAATCTCTTTTTAAGATTAGTGTCTTGACATCCCATTTCAACTAATATAGTTTACATTCATAAATCAAATATTTTCACTCGAATCTTGGACAGGTATTTTCCCAATTGTTTCAAAATTGTTTTCTTAGCCTTTTACCACACTAACGAGGGTGCATTTCCATATCCTTATTCCTGCTTCATCAAATTACTATGTTAATAACGATGTTAAACGAAATGTGCAATTTTTTTTTTTAAGTATTTGGTTTTGAAATTATTATTATTTCCACTTTCCTATGACATACCATTTCTAGGAGTAGATCTTCTTGTTGTTTCGCCAGTAAATATTGCCTGTGGAACAGCACGCCGTCGAAATAATTCCAAGGCATCCCCTAAAAAAGATAATAGAAGTCAAATTTAACATTCTTTACATCAGATGCCAAGGCCTGTCGTGTGTTCAGGGATGCTCCAGGAAGTAAGCACTCTTGTGATAATATCAGTATAAGGCGTTGTAAGCGTGTTATCTACCGGTGGAGAGGGGAGGGGGGTAGCCAGATGGAGCACTCTTGTTAAATGGAAAAGGATGTTTTGGGGGTAAATTATGTTTATTGGAGTGATGGTGAGTATAATATTGGTGGGGTGGGATGGGATGGGGTGTGGGGAAGTTGATGGAGTGGTTAAGTATCTGTAGTTAAGGGCCCAGGGATGGGATGGACTAGGTCACTGAGTACGGGGTTGATTGAAGGGGTCTGCGTGTCTTTGTCCTCCGAGGAGTCTTGCTTGAGGATCTCTTACAAAGTATCAGGTTAGATGTTCCCACTGGATAGCGGTGGAGGGGAATTGTCTAGGGTCTGAAGGGTGACTGGAGGCACGGAGCGATGATCGGGTGTACTGAGGGTGTGGGCAGGTTGAGGAAATAGTTGGAGAGGAAAGAGGGTGTTGGAGGATGTGTATCAGGCATCCGTGGCGCTCTTGTTCTTCTTTCCTCTCCCCTTAGAGTGAGCCATGGAGAGTCTTGCGATGGGACGTGAGAGGCAGTCGGCCAAGGGCGCTACCTAGGAAGTCTCAATAGGGATGGGCGACTATAATCGATTAATCGATTATTTTGAAATGAGTAATCGATTATTTTTACTAATTAATAGGATTGCGATTAATCGATCTAATCGATTAACTTTCCAACGATTATTTAATAATCAAATCAAATAATTGGGAGGAAGGGTGGGCGGGGTCAAAATTACTTTATGGCCTAGATTAAGGACTAGATTGTGCATATTCTTGGGAAATAGCACCAAAGCTTAAGATAGTCATAGTCATACCCCCTCCAGATAAAAACGGTGGGAGGGGGGTCCTCAATCACTCCAATCTTTCCCCCCGACTCCGGAGTCCCTAACCACAAATATACAGTCCCCTACCCTTCCCCCAAAAGAAGTCAGAGCGATGTCCAAACTTCGCACCTGTTCCAGTGGAAGGCCACAAGCTGCCAGCAGCAGTTGCATTGTAGTCACACCCCTGCCGATGAGGGTCGACAAATGGACGACCCTGCAGTCCGGGATCGAGACACTGCTGATTTTGCACAGCAATTCCATCGTCATGGACCCCATGAGCACCGCCTGGGAGATGTAGGCCGACACCTCCCACTCCTCAAGATCCGTCGGGGGGTCGACCTGGAAAACACGTCTGGACTATTAGCCCCTGGAACTTACTGAGCATATAGTAGCCCCACGGCTTCTTTGGTGCTGACTGACAGCTGATGGCTTTGAAAAGTTACCAGAAAAAATTATGTATCCTTACGCTGAACCAAATGATCTGCAAAAACATGTGTTTAGCAGCTGTCACTTCTGACAGTCAAAATGTAGGTATATACCTAAATTTTGACTGTCAGAAGTCAGCTGTGAGCTGTCAGTCAGCACCAAAGAAGCCATGGGGCTACTGTAGATGACTTTAAACTGTTCCCAAGCTCTTTAACACGTATGCCTTACTAGCTAGCATCTGGGACTTACTGAGCATAGAGGACTTTAAACTGTTCCCAGGCTCTTTAACACGTATGCCTTACTAGCTAGCATCTGGGACTTACTGAGCATAGAGGACTTTAAACTGTTCCCAGGCTCTTTAACACGTACGTCTTACTAGCTAGCATCTGGGACTTACTGAGCATAGAGGACTTTAAACTGTTCCCAGGCTCTTTAACACGTATGCCTTACTAGCTAGCATCTGGGACTTACTGAGCATAGAGGACTTTAAACTGTTCCCAGGCTCTTTAACACGTACGTCTTACTAGCTAGCATCTGGGACTTAATGAGCATAGAGGACTTTAAACTGTTCCCAGGCTCTTTAACACGTATGCGTTACTAGTACCTGGGACCTACTGAGCATAGAGGACTTTAAGCTGTTACCAGGCTCTTTAACACGTATGCCTTACTAGCTAGCATCCGGGACTTACTGAGCATAGAGGACTTTAAACTGTTACCAGGATCGTTGGTACATTTGCTGTAATGATACTGTTTTGGGCCCCTCTTATTGATTTGAAATGTCATGGATGAAGTATATTTTTCTTTAAAGAACAGTACGTAAATCTTCCTTTCAATACTTCATCCATGGATGACAAGGCAAATGTGAAAGATTTGATTTTCAGTACAAGATTCTAAATTTAAGCTATAGCTGTATTATTACTACCCCTTTCATTAATTATTATTTATTTTACTGAGTTTCAAGCCCATAAGACATTTTCAGAAGTAAATTCAGATATATTACATATTAAAATTTTATTTGTTTATAAACTTCTTCTGTTCTATTTAAAAGTGTGGTGATGAACATGCCACCTTTTAGGTCAAACACTGTTAGGACAACCAATAAGAAGCTAGCCTTCACAACATCAGACTGCCAAGAGCTCTCCTATTGGTTGGTTTTAACACTCAAGACAAGGGGTCCAAGAAGTAAGGGGTAGGTCATATATAAGGGGCTGGAGCAGCTTCTGCGTACTCTGGCGGTCCACATCCCTTACTTATACAAGTAAAATCTGCGCCAATGCAATGTAAAATTTTCCATTATAAAAGTGTGGTTTCATCTCAATAAATAGTGCAGTTATATTGAACTCAACTAGCAAGGGAACTTATTGAACCAATTCCCTACAAAATTTCAATGGATGAGATATAACAATAATCACAATTATCACCCGGCCGTGTGCTAACTGTGAAGTACAATAATCAGTAATCAGAACCCCAAGACAGACAAATAGGCTCCCCAACTGATAGGTGTAAAATCCGGTAAAGCTATAACTGATACCCAACGTGGGGCATGCACGCATCATCATCATATTAATAACAGTAACGCCATACTGCCTTACTAGCATCTGGGACTTATTGAGCTTGAAGGACTTTAAACTGTTCCCAAGCCCTTTGGCAATTATTACGGTTATAGTAGTTGAATTACCAACTACTTAGCACATGATATCTAATTACTTTCACTTTCAGATTTATCTCTTTTTTCTTTATAAAACTTTGGAGCATGTTCTATAAGGTAAATTTATATTAATACTGTATTTCATTTCATTTATTTAGTTGAGGTATTTAACGTACACTATCATAACCAACTGATTTTATCAGAACAAGATAATTTATATGAGCGAGAGCGAAAGCACTTACCAATTTTCCTAGGAATGGTATTTTCACATACCTTCCAGGAATCTCTTACATGCCACAATCTACATGGGACCGATGGCTTTAATTAATCTCCGAAGGAAGTTGTACTACAGATTTTTATCGCTCAAAAAAAATCTCTCTCTTCCAACTGGGTTTGAACCCACGAACATCAGGTCTTGAGGCAAAAACTTTTTCCCAAGACCACCGAGGTCGGCGTAATTATATACTTTAAATGAAGTATGTGTATGTCCATCATGAGCTTTGAGCGAAATCTACCTCATGTATAGGTCTAAAATTTTAAAATTTGTAGCCCCTGTGCACAAACATGTGCACCTTGAAGCTGGAATTTTAAATTTTTGTTTAGATTTTTTTAAATCTATTAAATACTGGGTTGGAAGAAATAAACTAAAGCGTTTTTTTCTGTCCGTTTGAAGTAAAGAAAGCGTTGCCCAGTGTAGACATGTATTTCACTTCGTTGCTATCCCCGGGATAGCCGGGTTCTTCTGCTAATCTTTTATAAAAGATTTTTTAAATGTATTATTTTATAAAATATATTTTATGAATTTTTAAGTTACATCATATTTCTTTAACCAGAGGTATCCCTAATATAGTATCGTCGACTTCGCACACCCCTATAAAGGGGGAAGTGTAGGAAAAGCGAGTTAAGTTTGATGTTTTTTACAATTTTTTATATGAAAAATTTGTTTTGCTCAAAATAAATCAAATAATTATTTTGTAGAAACAAGATGAAGGGTGTCATGTAATTTAATGACAAGTTTCTCTCTTTATTTAAAAAGTGTATCATCTAATACCGCTTTGCTCAACAATTGTTGATATCATCATGTGAAGAAAATTAAGCTCTATGTTTTTACTGGAGCAATATTAGTATTTATTTTTGGAAAAAAAAATTGCCATAAATACTGCAAAAACACTTAACTTTTATTCCGTTCTCTATACACCCACCTTAACCGTACTCGATTGACCTTGGATCAGTATGCCTTTGGCGCAAAGGAAGATAAGGACTTCCAAAATCTAGCACACTCAATAAAAATGTACATCCAATATCATTTATGAGGTAACTGCAGGTCTTATGGAGAATAGCTTTATCTGCACACTCTCTCAGTAAATTGTTGCCAAATCTCCTCGCTCTCAGTTATATCTGGATGTGGTGTGCTGAGATAAGAAGGAGCTACTGGCAACATAGAATTAACCAGCTTTGTGAAACTCTTATAATATTTGAGGGAAGATTCGCCACACAAAAACAAGAGAATGACAACGCTGTTTCTCAATAGTAGCCATGCATTTCCCTCATCGATGATATCCAGTGAAGGACGCACGCTACAGAAAGAATGGAGAAGAATTAAGACGCTCGCTGTGATTGGTTGTTTAAGGAATACACGCAGCCAATATAAATCACAAATTGTATCATGTGAAAACCACGTGACGAGTTTGCTGACGAAAACGTACGAAGCCCTGCTAGTGATAACTGAAATGGCCTTTTAGGACAGAATTTCTAAATCCGAGATGGCTTTTCGAGCAAATATAACAAAAAATGGGCAGTTTTTTTTTTCCAAAGTGGAAGACATTTTGTAATATTTGAAGATTCCTCCCGGATACTGGACAGAGGGTTGAAATGTAGGACATGTACAGTAAAAGGAGGACTTCTAAGTCTTGGATCAATACTCGAGAGAAGTGTCTTAGCAAGGTACCTTATTGACGAGGTAGCACAAAGCAGCCGCAGGGACGACCAGCCTCGAGGGGACCTTGTCAAAGTCAGCAGCCGAAAGACGCGGGGAGATGGTTCTAGAGAATATCTCCCATCTGCGGAGATTCATCTCAGGAGTGTCCTGGGTCCACAGCTCCAGAAGACCAGGGTGAAGGTCACCTAGATGGATCCAGTCAACAACTAGGATCTTATTTTACACCACGACCGCTCGGGATATCCGCATTGAATTACAGTTTGGGGTAGGGATGGTGAAAGGTAGAATTTAGAGGGAATTTACCCACCTTTGAGTGGGGCGAGAGAGAGAGAGAGAGAAAGGGAAATAATGTATAGTTATTATTAATACCGCGTCCTACGGAAGTGTACTGAGATTTGTGTGGAGGGAGGGTGGAAAACCATTTATGAAAAATCACCCTCATTACACCTGATCGGGATTTTAACCCTGATCTCCCAGTCATCGGCAGTCTAGTTTATTGTGAGAGTGAAGCCTTAGACTATGCGGCCACCAAAGTGGGTAATTTATTGTTGAACTTTCAGAATTTTTTTTTTGTGGTAAACATTTTAGTACTTTATTAGTAGCTTGTTATTTTATACATTTTGATAATAATTATCAAAATGACAGCTGAAAATTATATAATTAGATATATAAATACTCGTAGGTATGTTAAAATTGTTTTAGTAACTTCTGTAATTGTCAAAAAATGTATTCCTATCTGACTCGAACTGTAGGTAAAATTACCCTCAGTAAGCCCGGTCAGAATTCTAACCCCGACCTCCCCGTCAGTGGTAAGCCAGAAAAGACGAGACCAACATTTAGTACGTGTGTCCGCTAGTTCGGGTGTATTAAACAACTTCACATACTTTCTTTTTGTAAGGTTGGTCACAAAACTAGTGTACCTAACTGGCTATGGTACAATACAGACACAGTGCACTTAATATTGGTCCTTCTTTCCTTCCTTTATAGAGGTTTTCCATCCTCTCACCAGGCCAACGATGGTGCAGCTCCTCTTACTTTACTCATATTGGTAACCCAAAACCTAAACACATGATTTTTGAGCTGTCATCCAGATAAAAACCTATCATGAACAAACCTTATCTTCCCTCATATTCAAAGTCGACTAATTAATATTTTGGATAAATTTGGTTGAAAACCAACCTTTGATACAATTTTCACTATTAAGTATTTAATAGGGTAACTAAAAATATTTTATAGTTTGAAAATTCTATTATAAGTACACTAACTTAAAAGGGGAAAAAAACCAACATTATAAAATTAAATTTGTTAAAGCGTTGATTCCTTCCATCTCTATTCGTTCGGAATGTAGGCCTACTATGTCTGTATACTATTGTCAGAGTAAAGCCACAACTAGCTATGTGACATTTTTGACCGAAGTAGCGAGGAACTTTTAGTACTCATGAGAGTAAAAATAACCGAAATAAAAATGTCGAACAAAAAATATATATATTAGAATAAAAAAAGAAAACCTTGATACTTTTTCCACATCCCTAATCGATGGTCTGAATGTCCCCACTATACTAGAGAAAGTCAAACAGCCTCCACCTCTCACCTGTCACATTGACGACGTCCACTTCCAACGGCTGGTCGGACAGCTCCTCTCTTTCAACGCACCACTCATCAACGGTGGACTGGCCGGTGGGGTCGTCGTGAAAAAGGATTCCGTAGATCTTCTGCCTGAGCGCGAGGTAAACCTTTGCCGCGGGCTCCAGGTCACCCCCTAAGTCCTCTAGCCCTACCCTGAGCTCATAAGGCTGCCCTCTCATGACGGGGTAGAGGATCGGTGGCAGATCACAGCTCAAATGTCTCTCACGGGCGATCCGGAGCACCTCCCAGTCTTTCGTATCTTCGGGAAAACCGCTCGCGTTCGATATGTAGCTCATAATGCTTTGTTTTAGATCATTCGACATGAATGGATGGCCAAACACGCGGAAGGATATCTCCGGTAGTTTCTCAAACAACAGTCGTCCTTCCGGTTGGCTCTTGACGAAATTGGCCAGTTTTGTCACACGTTTCGAGATATCAAAAGACCTCCCCAAACAAATTATATCGTGGAAAGATTTGACCGAGTCGTAGGAGATGATGTCGTTACCCATTAGAGTCGCCAGAAGGGGTAGCTGTTCCGGTTTCAAAGAAAGGGTCCTAGCCAGACCTAGCCTGCAGAAATTCTTGGTGTTCATGGTTTTCAAGTCAAGGCTCCTCATTGCCAGATAATAGCGGGCACCCTCGTGTATCACAAAGTCCGTGTCTTGAGACAGGATGGCGAAAACAGTCTTTATCTCTGGCGTACCTAACCATCTCTTCGTCGCACTCCCCCAAAGTCAGCACCACTTTGCAACGCAAGACGTACTTGAGAAAGAATCTACCACATGCTCCCAACAAGGGGGGCATCAGGTGGGCTTTGGGAAACACACCCTCTCTTAGACTTGTAAAGATCTCCTTTTGTTCCTCTACTCGCGTCTTCTGTCTGTCCTTCCATGCATCTATTTTCTGGGGTGTTATATAACTGTCGAAGTAAAATATCAATTCTACTCCAATATCCTATAAACAAAATCTAGTTTACACAAAGCACCTTTTCAAGTATCATTTTGATATAACTTTTGTGTTAGTTCATCAAAATGACGCCCTGATAGGAAGTTGTTTCATTAATTTTGAGACAGTCAAATAACTCACTAAACAAGACGAGAATCTTGATGTATAAATTGGTAGGGGGTTCGATAAGGGTCAAGAGTTCAAATCTCTATCCGGCCGTCATTTTCCTGGATTAGCTCACATTTTATATGAGCTATGAATTAATTATTTTATAAATTTAATTATCATTTAAATAACCTCCATTAATGGCCATGTGGTCTAAGGCATCACTCATGCAAGAGACTGGACTGACGGTTTTGGGAGGTTCTTGGTTCGAATCTCACCCAGGCGTACTGGCTACTGGGAATGCGCACTTTCTTTCAACTACACTGTTCAACTGTAACCTTTAATTTCCCCGTTAATCGATATAGTATTAAACGTAACAATTAAAAATAAATCTCCAGCACGTTTTTTGTTTTGGTTCAGAGAGGCAGAACACCCCTTACGGATCAACCCACCTTGAAACAACTGACGAAATGTTCCAGCGTTTTCCCGAAGAGGAGCAATTGGCCTCCCAGGAGCCAATCACCTCGACTGAAGTCGTACAAGTTGTAGAAGCAGTTGGTTCCGTCGACCAATAGGATGGGCTCTTTACCTGTCTCCGACCTGTAGGCTTCAGCGAGCTGTTTTATATCTACTGTCCAGCAACACGCTCGGTGTTTCTTGAGAAACGACTCCAGATGAATCACACCCATTCTGAGTCTTCAAAAGCTGTAAAAAAAAAATAGTTGGATAGGTATCATGATGTGGGGAGGCTGAATTGTATCAACTCGGAAAGGTCACCATTCCAACTTTTCTCAAACAATCAATCCTAAGGAAAAATCGCAGAAATATTGGAAATAAGACCATACCAAGGGTATAGTTCACTATGGATATAATTCCAATGGATACAATACCCATTTTTCCTTAGGGCTGTTTGTTTTATAGATGTCGAAATGGAGACTATTCACTCGTCTCCGTGCTCATGCTATCAAAAAGAAATACCATCTGTCCAAGGCCGTAGACAGACCAACATTTCACAGGGGTGAAAGGGGGGGAGGGGGGTTGCATTGCCGTAGGACAAGAACAGAAGCTATCTGGAGTTTATTTGCTATGGTAATCTAGGGCATGGATTTAAGGGATTGCCTTTGTGGGGGAGAAATTTTCCTGCAGACGTTCAGCTCTAACGAAATGTTTATCAACAATGTATTATTTCAAAATATGGTTCACGCCAAAATGAAGCCGAAAGATTCCAACGGAGCTCTCTTTTCCTTAACAATGCCATATAGTATTTTGAGTTTATTAGTAGAAAAAATCTTTGTTATAAAATGTAAAAATAGCTCACCTTTAATTACTTTTAAAGTATATTTGCGGAGCTAGGATGCTAATATTGATGAAAAAGGGCCCTAAATGTTGCCTTCTTCCAAAAATAAAGTAACTTTTAATAGTCTCACTACAGAAAATATAAAAATAATTGAGAACTAACAACGAGCTTTACTCTTTACCTTGAGATAAGACGTTTCGTAGTTTTCTTTCCCCTCTTTCATATCGAAATGAATCAGAGTAGCTGTAGGTAAAGGGCACAAGGGAGTATAAGCTTAGACAGAATAGAGACTTAGTTCCATAAAACGACACAGACCATTGTAGTTTAAGTCGTGTGGCCTGACAGCGATTGATACTTTCTCGCTGACCGAGGTGGCTGCCTTAGTTGCTAAACTTGAGATAAGTTTTATAAAACTCTATTTTAAAAAGATTCTGAGGGGAGACCAATTTAAATAGATTCAAGAGGAGATTAATTTAAAAAAAAATCTAGGTGGGGTTCCCTTCAATAACTAAATGAATGACACGCAATCGTTAAACGTTTGCAGGGGGAGGGTCCCGTAACTCTTTAGGCCTGAAGAGAGAAACAATTCCTCGATAAATATCTTTGGTTAATCAACTTCTCCCTTCTACACAAATAAAGTTCCGCTGCCATTGAACCAACTTGTTCTTGGAGAAAAGTGTGAGTCAGCACCGCCTACACACTCCGGCATTATACTTTGAAAAAAAAGGCATTTACAACTTGACCAATAAGACACAGATGTATAAAAAAATTGTTACCAATCACCGGGCGAAGTATGAGGGAAAATATGTTGGGATTGTTTGTGCACTAGATAGTCAACCCGCTTTTCAGACGACACTGTCTACAGCCAGATTCAGTTAGGAAGAAACTTTTTTTGACAGTTACTAAAGTTACTTAAAACAATTTTCAAATATAGTTATAGGTATTCATACGTCAAGTTATGTAATTTGCAACTGTCATACTTTATACCTACATTTTCTTATCGTAGGACATATAATTATTATTACCGGGAAGGACATGACATTCAGTTCGGTCGCTTGTACTGTATATAGATAGATCGCCGATTTGTTCACCCAAAGCGTTGTCCAGGTTAGACTAGAGGAAGTTGTCTACACGTCGTAGGCCTACCCGCAATGAGATGATGTGATAATAGCTATTATGATGTTATGGAGCCGGTGTGGGTCTTAGGAGATGGCCAGACTGGGCGAGCGAGTGACTAAAATATAAAATAGAACACGTTGGTTGTAATGAGAGGTGGCCAGAATGGAGCGACTGAGCGCGCTTGAAAGATAGAACTGGGTCTATTTTCCAAGAGCGCGCGCTCGACCCGGTACAGTCTAGTCTACAGGCGCTAGGCAATATTATTGTATGTTGGTTCATTGAGTGCTAGGGAAACTTCTCAAGTTGACATTTTTATTACTATCGATAGGTTTGGTACACTTGCTACTACTAACGGCCTAATTTAATTGGTACGATCATAAACCATACCTATATATATAAAACTGATATGTTAAAATACTTCAATAGTATAATCAAGTAGTAGGCCCTTACAAATAAGAATCACCGTTAGCGTGAAGAGAGGATGAGAAAACCACAACAATAAATCACTTGTCAAAAACCACCCTCAGTTCACTGAGCCAAGATTCGAACCTTTGCC